>JAVJIF010012759.1:0-112830 GCA_038442645.1 Agave tequilana | reverse complement strand
GTTTTATAAACTTAGTGAATCAAATGAAAAAGAAACCAAAAGAAGATGGATATGTTCATGGTGGAAGTGGAAAGAAATCAAGAAGTGATGTGGATGTTGTATTCACAAGAAAAGAATAAGAAACTTAAAGAAAGTGATCCAAGACTAGATTACCCTTGCTAGCTTGCCAAAGCTTACAATCTCCTTGATAATGAAAGCTTTGCCTAATGTTGTCACTCCATAGGCTTAGAATTCCTCTCACATGTTGACCTAATTACTTTCTCATTGCAAGATGGTGGTTTAACCATCGGGAGAAGAGAAGATCATACACTTGCAAGATTAACAAAAGCAATCACCCATGAGTAGTGAAGTGGCTAAGCTAGTGGTAAACTAGTAGTACATGGAATGAAAATTAGCTACAAGAAGCCATTAAAGAACTAAACAAAGCATTGAAGTAAATTGCATGAAATAAAGAAAGCAAGTAAGAAAGCATGTAAAGAAAGCAAGAAACTAGAATCAAACTCAAGTAGAGGAAAGGAGGATGGATCAATCCTTGTTGCTTCAAGTGTCACCCTTGATTACACAAGCTCTCTCCCTCACAATCACTCTCTTTGTAATGAAATCTAGGGATAGAGAAGAGAGATCTAAAGAAAGAAAACTAGAGAAAAACAAACTAAAAATTACAAACCCTAAACTAATCTCCTCTCTTCTCTGATCAGTCTTTGCTCGCAGGTCCAAGTGAGGTATTTATAGGCCCAGGAGAGTATCTTCGAGATCTAGTTGGTTGCCACAAAATCTGGGATCTCAACGGTCCCAGATTGCCGCGGATTGCCGCGGATCCGCCGCGGATTCTGGGCCGTTGAGCCCAGATTTTCTGGTGAGATCTGGTCGTTGGGTGGTTATCCACGTGGACTACTTGGATTCTGAGTTTGTTGCGCGGATCTCTCTAGATCTGGATTGGATTGGGCTTTATCTTTAATCTTTTAATTAATCACCTTAATTATTGCTAATTAAGGTAATTAATTGACTAACTCTCCTTTAAGTATATACCTGCAAATAAGTAGAGAAGAGGATTAAAAATCACTTATTTATTTGTATTTGCATGGGGATTATGATATAAAATATGCAATATTGGATACTAATCACGAGCACACTTGCTCTAGTCCCGCCTTCACCTCTGTGAAGGGTTTCCACTATCCACCGAGGATGCCATTACAATTTGGTCTACCGAAGACCGAGCACCGAGCTCCACCGAGTACAAAGGACCTCTACCGAAGAGGTTGCTCCACAAAGAAAGGATTACAAGAACCAAGTGATCACAACAAGATCACTACACTTTTCTCAAACTTTTACAAACACTCTCACTTCAATTACAACTTCACTATAGAATGAGTATAGGATTTTGGCTCTATGAAGTGTGGTGAGAAAAACTTCAGTTGTAGAGTGATATTAGCAATCAAACACAACTGAAAAACTAGCTCAAAAAGAATTGGAATGAAAGCTTTAAACTCTTTTCTTTTCTCTTTTGAAAACAATGCAAACTTGAGGATTTTTCTAGTGAAATGCAAGAGAGACTTCTCCTCTATTTATAGGGTTGAAAATAAGTTAAAAACAATTTCTTTACACCTAATTCAACCTGCAAAAGCTCCCCAACAACTCTCCAAAAATCTGTTAAAGCAGAAAAAAGAAACAGATTTTCAGAACTGCCCAAAGAGGAAAGAGCCGTTGCCTTGTTGCAGGCTTGGCGGTCGACCGGTCCGGTCGACCGCCAGCCCTGCTGGAAAGAGCCGTTGGCTCTCAGTCGACCGGTCCGGTCGACGACCCAAAAGGAGGAAACACAGTTTTCCTTCTTCCGGTCGACCGGTCCGGTCGACGAAATATCCCGAGAGCAGAATGCTCTTAGCGTCGACCGGTCCGGTCGACCGACAGACATGCACAAACAGTGCATGTCCAGACACAGCGCCGGTCGACCGGGCCGGTCGACCGATGTTGCCTGAAACTGAAAAACTGGACTGGTTTTTGAAGGAGGAAAAATTTTGAGAAGTGTTTAAAATACATATAGTTAAGTATTATGCAGAAAATAGTTATACACATGTTTAAACAGATTTTCAAGATATAAAGCTTTGGTACATGTATATATAAACTAAGGCATAAAACTTGGAATTAACCGTTTTCAAAACATAGGAAATATATAAAACAAGTGTGAGTGCAAATCCTAGAGCCAAATTTCCTATATTCAAACTTTAACATTCTAAACTTACAAACTTCTAAAAGACTTCAAAGCTATGCTTCAAGAAGGGCTATCTTCACTTGATCTTCAATTTGCATCTTGAGCCCAATTGGAGTTGACTTGAGTCCAAAACCTTGTATTTGTGAGAGAAGACTTCTAGTATGAATAGAAATCTGAAAACACACTTAAACAACAAATGTTATTAGTACAAATAACTAATATGTTTTGTAATCATCAAAATACACTAATCATGGGTGATTGTAACCTTGTGGCCAACAATCTCCCCCTTTTTGATGATGACAAAACATATAAGTTATTGAAACAAATAAAGGAGGAAAAGCTTGGAAAGCTCCCCCTCAAACAATGCTATGTATTTATCATGAATATGAAAAGCTATGTAAGCATACATAAAGCATTTAACAAACACAATAGTTTTTGTCCAAAAACTCAAATAAACACAAACTTTCTTTTTCTTCATGAAATGAAACTCAAATAGTATCAAACTTAGAAAGTTTAACTTAAACACTTATTTTCCAAATATCTTTTCCAAAATATCACAAACTTATTCTCCCCCTTTTTGTCATACATCAAAAAGGGTTAAAACAAAATTTTAATTTTAAGAATCCATAATACAAACATTCAACTCACCACAAATAAACGAAAATCTAGCATAATCTAAAGGTTTAGTAAAAATATCGGCAAGTTGAAATCGTAGAAAATATTCAATAACAATATCACCTTTCTCATAATGATCTCTAAGAAAGTGATACCTAATGTCAATGTGTTTGGTTTTACTATGTTGATTTGCATTCTTTGTCATGTGAATAGTACTAGTATTATCACAAAATATTTTAACATGATCAAAGTGTAAATCATAGTCAAGGAGAGTATGTTTCATCCAAAGAACTTGTGCACAACAAGCTCCGGCCGCAACATACTCCGTCGGCGGTTATAGGGCTACCGAATTTTGCTTTTTGGAAGACCAAGATACAAGACAATTACCTAAGAATTGACATGTTCCACTTGTGCTCTTCCTATCTACCCTACAACCTGCATAGTCGGCATCCGAAAAAACTCTTCATTTCAAATAATCCGGTTTTAGGATACCATAAACCCATTTCAATAGTGCCCTTAAGGTATCTAATTATGCGTTTAACCGCAATTATGTGAGATTCTTTAGGACAAGATTGAAAAGTGCACAAAGACAAACGGGAAAAAATAATATCCGGCCTAACTAGCCGTCAAATAAAAGCAAGCTACCAATCATGCTACGGTATAATTTAATGTCTACACTTTTACCTTATTCATCTTGTCAAGCTTTGTAGTTGTTGCCATGGGAGTTTTGCTTACTTTTGATCCTTCAAGCCCAAACCTTTTGATTAGTTCCTTTGTGTACTTGGCTTGATTGATCAAGATCCCATCCTTCCTTTACTTGATTTGGAGTCCAAGGAAATAGTTGAGCTCCCCCATCATGACATTTCAAATTCATCTTCATGCATGACTCAAAGCTTTGCAAAGAGATCATTAGTAGAACCAAAAATAATATCATCTACATAAATTTGCACAATAAGAATGTCATTTTCTACATGTTTTGTAAACAAAGTTGTATCAATTTTACCTTTCTTAAAACATTTGAAATCAAAAATGAGGAAAGTCTTTCATACTAAGCCCTAGGGGCTTGTTTTAAACCATAAAGAGCTTTATCTAATTTAAAAAACAAAATCCGGATGTGTAGGATCAACAAACCGGGGGGTTGTTCAACATACACCTCCTCTTCAATAAATCCATTTAGAAAAACACTTTTAACATCCATTTGAAATAATTTGAAATCTTTATATGAGGCAAATGCTAGTGTCATCCGTATGGCTTCAAGCCGTGCTACGGGTGCAAAGGTTTCTTCAAAATCGATCCTTCGATTTGAGTGTAACCTTGGGCAACTAACCTAGCCTTGTTTCTAACTACATTACCCGATTCATCTAACTTGTTCTAAGATCCACTTAGTACCAATTGTTGGTCTATCGTGGGGCCTAGGAACAAGGTGCCAAACTTGGTTGCGCTCAAATTGATTGAGCTCCTCTTGCATGGCTAGCAACCAATATGAATCGGCCTCGGCTTCGAGCACATTTTTGGGTTCAATATGAGAAATGAATGCATAGTTACCACAATAGTCATGAAGTCTAGAGCGAGTAGTTACCCCTTTTGATACTTCACCTATGACGAGGTCCTTAGGATGATGTGGATTGTATCTCCAATCCTTTGGTAGTGGTTGAGTAGGCTCCACCTCATGTGTTTGATTTTCATTTCCTTGTGCCTCTTCCACCTTAGCTTCGCTTCCTTCATCATCCTTTGGTTTGTCTCCCATAGTAGAAGCATCCTCCAAGGTCACTTTCTCCAAATCTTCATCCAATGCATCTATTTCTACAACATTCTTAACAAACTTGTTAGATTCCTCAAACTTAACATGAATAGACTCTTCAATAGTCAAAGATGATCTAATGAAAACTCTATAAGCCTTACTAGTGTTTGAGTAACCTACAAAAATAGCCTCATAAGATTTAGGATCAAATTTTCCTAAAAAATCTTTTGTGTTTAAAACAAAGCATTTGCAACCAAAAAACTTTAAAATAGGAAACATTAGGTTTTCTAGAAAAATACATTTCAAAAGAAGTTTTGTAGTATTTTTACACAAGAAAACACGATTTGATATGTAGCATGATGTATTTACGGCCTCGGCCCACAAATAATGTGGTAGACCGTATTCACTTAGCATTGTCCTAGCCATCTCTTGTAATGTTCTATTTTCCGTTCAACTACTCCATTTTGTTGTGGAGTTCTAGGACAAGAAAGTTCATGCTTTATTCCATGTTCATCACAAAAAGTGGTAAAGGGTTGGTTAATGAATTCACCTCCTCTATCACTTCTTATTCTCAAAATCGAAACATCTTTTCTTTTTCAACTCTTTTCTTAAAAGTTTGGAAATACGAAAATGCTTGGCTTTTATGTTCAAGAAAGAAAACCCAAGTAAATCTTGAAAAATCATCAACCAAAACATAAGCAAATCTATTCCCACTTAAACTTTTGTTTGTGTAGGGCCAAAAAGATCCATATGGATTAACTCCAAAGGACGTGATGTCATGATATCCTTAATTGACTTGAAAGAAGACTTAGTTTGTTTCCCAAATTGACATGCGTCACAAACTCGGTCCTTTCAAAATTTAAGCAAGGAATACCTTTCACCATTTCCTTTGTGTTTAACCTAGAAATGTGATCAAAAGAAATATGCCCTAATCTCCTATGCCACAACCAAGAGTCATCATCGAGGGCTTTCAAACAAGTAATATTACAAGACATATTCAACATATCAATCATATAAACATTACTTTCACGAAAACCGGAAAATACACAAACATTAGAAATTCTATCAATAACTTTACAAGCAACATTATCAAAAACAACATCAAAACCTTTATCACAAAGTTGACTAACACTCAAGAGATTATGCTTGAGGCCATCAACTAAAACTACATTTTCAATTAAAGGAGAGGTGCCAAGTTTTACATTACCAATACCGATGATTTTACCCTTGGCGTCATCTCCGAAGGTGACGGTGCCACCTTCATGATATCTTGATAGGGTTGCAAAGTTGTTGATGTCCCAAGTCATGTGCCTTGAGCAACCGCTATCAAGATACCACAAACCTCTACGTCATTGGGCTTTGGAAAGTACCTACATCATTTAAAACAATTGTTGACTTTGGTACCCAAACTTTCTTGGGTCCTTGAAAGTTAGTGTTACGAACCCAAACATTATGATGTGATGCACTTAGTCTATCATAACAAAAATTAGCTAAGTGTCCTTTCCGCCCACAATGTGAACATGAGTACACTTTTCTATACATGAAAGCATGATGTGTATGTGTAGTGTGAGCATGTTTTGGGGTTTTGCCATGTTGTTTAGGTTGTGTAGCATGAACATGAACATGAGCATGAGCATTTTTTTTGGGCTTGTTTCTTAGGAAACATAGCCTCAATTTTCTTCTTGTTAAATTCACAATTTTTCAAAACAACACTTAATGAGTCTAATCTTTCCTTAAGCATAGAAACTTCATTAGAATCAATTAGTGGGGTCTTACCTTTGCAAGAAATCTTATATTTTTCAAAATCATTTTTAGTAGTGGCAAGGTGGAAACCAAATCATCTTTTTCCTTTGTAAGAGTAAAAATTTGAAGACTTAAAGATTCATTTTCCTTTTTCATTTTAAATACTTTTTCTTTAAGAAATCATAATTTGTGATAATTCAACAAAAGCTTCTCCTAGTTCATCCATGGAGAGTTCATCATCAAAAGGAGTGGAAGGGGTTACCTTGCTTGTGCTTTCATTGGCCATGAAGCACATGTTGGCGGTGTCGATCTCTTCTTCGGATTCGGTCTCCGAATCCCAAGTTGCCTTCATAGCCTTCTTCTTGTGAGGCTTCTTTGAAGTGGAGGGCTTAGCTTTGTCCGGACACTCCGCAACAATGTGTCCCGGTCTTTGGCAATTGAAGCATATGATCTTTCTTTCTTCTTTGCCTCCTTGCCATCTCCTTCTACCTTGGAACTTCGCCTTGTTGTACATCCTCCGAACATTTTGACTAGAAGTGAGAGCTCTTCGTCATCTTCTTCTTCATCATCTTCGTCGGAGTGTGATGATTGACACTTGAAGGCAATAGTCTTCTTTGGTAGGAGCCATGTCCTCCCTTGCTTTCCTTTCTATCTCATGGGTTTTGAGGTTCCCAATGAGACCAATAAGCTCCATCTCTTCATTGTCGTTGAGTTCCTTCAAGGTTGTTGCTTTAACTTCCCATGAAGGAGGAAGAGCCCGGATGATCTTCCTTACTCTTTGATCATTGTTGATGTCTTCACCTAAAGAAGAGAGTCCATTAGTAATCTTGGTAAATCTTGTAACCATATCATCTATGGTTTCATTATCTTGCATGCTAAATGTTTCATATTGGGACGAAGAAGGTCAATCTTAGCCTTCTTTACTTGTGAGGTTCCCTCATGAGTGACTATCAAGTGTGACCAAATCTCATATGCGGATTTGCAATGTATAACCCTAGCTATGTCATCATCATTAGGGCTTGAAGAAGTGCATAGTGAGCTTTGGCATTGGCATCGAATTCCTTAGTCTCAATTTCGGACCAAGTGGATTCGTCACCGGGGGTACACTAAAGGACTTAGTCACGGCTTTTGCAACTCGACTACCTAGAGATTGCAAAAACACGGTCATCTTAACTTTCCATATGGGAAAGTTAAGTCCATCAAACTTAGGAGGGGTCTTAATTCCATCGGCCATTTTTACTTATATGAATATGAATGAAATGATTAGCAAATTAGGATCTTCTCTAAGGTGGTTAAACCAAATCCTAGAGTCCAAGCTCTGATACCAAATGAAAAACACCTAGAGGGGGGGTGAATAGGTGTGAATGCTAATCTAATGATCTTTTAAACTTTAATTAAATGAGTGATGCAACGATCTCTCAAAACACGACTAAGAGCCGAATACCCCTTGCGAGGTTCTGAACTCCTTCCTCCCAATTCCCCTAGATATGGGTTAGAGGTGCGCAATGCAACCGTGTTGTATGAGATATGATCGAACAAGTAAAGGATGAAATGCTATGATGAAATACACACAAGCAATATAGCAAGTAAAGTGAACAAGACAAGATTGCACAAGTAAAGGGTTAGTTCTCAAGCAAATAGTTCAAGACAATATAAAGCAAGAGAAATTGTAAGCAAGAATGACACAAAGGCAATCGCAAACAAGATGATTTGTTTCGAGGTTCGAGCACACTTGCTCTAGTCCCCGCCTTCACCTCCGTGAAGGGTTTCCACTATCCACCGAGGATGCCTTTACAATTTGGTCTACCGAAGACCGAGCACCGAGCTCCACCGAGTACAAAGGACCTCTACCGAAGAGGTTGCTCCACAAAGAAAGGATTACAAGAACCAAGTGATCACAACAAGATCACTACACTTTTCTCAACTCTTTTACAAACACTCTCACTTCAAATTACAACTTCACTATAGAATGAGTATAGGATTTTTGGCTCTATGAAGTGTGGTGAGAAAAACTTCAGTTGTAGAGTGATATTAGCAATCAAACACAACTGAAAAAACTAGCTCAAAAAGAATTGGAATGAAAGCTTTAAACTCTTTTCTTTTCTCTTTTGAAAACAATACAAACTTGAGGATTTTTCTAAGTGAAATGCAAGAGAGACTCTCCTCTATTTATAGGGTTGAAAATAAGTTAAAAACAATTTCTTTACACCTAATTCAACCTGCAAAAGCTCCCCAATAACTCTCCAAAAATCTGTTAAAGTAGAAAAAGAAACAGATTTTTCAGAACTGCCCAAAGAGGAAAGAGCCGTTGCCTTGTTGCAGGCTTGGCGGTCGACCAGTCGGTCGACCGCCAGCCCTGCTGGAAAGAGCCGTTGGCTCTCGGTCGACCGGTCCGGTCGACCGACCCAAAAGGAGGAAACACAGTTTCCTTCTTCCGGTCGACCGGTCCGGTCGACCGAAATATCCCGAGAGCAGAATGCTCTTAGTCGGTCGACCGGTCCGGTCGACCGACAGACATGCACAAACAGTGCATGTCCAGACACAGCGCCGGTCGACCGGGCCGGTCGACCGATGTTGCCTGAAACTGAAAAACTGGACTGGTTTTTGAAGGAGGAAAAATTTTGAGAAGTGTTTTAAAATACATATAGTTAAGTATTATGCAGAAAATAGTTTATACACATGTTTTAACAAGATTTTCAAGATATAAAGCTTTGGTACATGTATATATAAACTAAGGCATAAAACTTGGAATTAACCATTTTCAAAACATAGGAATATAAAAACAAGTGTGAGTGCAAATCCTAGAGCCAAATTTCCTATATTCAAACTTTAACATTCTAAACTTACAAACTTCTAAAAGACTTCAAAGCTATGCTTCAAGAAGGGCTATCTTCACTTGATCTTCAATTTTGCATCTTGAGCCCAATTGGAGTTGACTTGAGTCCAAAACTTGTATTTGTGAGAGAAGACTTCTAGTATGAATAGAAATCTGAAAACACACTTAAACAACAAATATTATTAGTACAAATAACTAATATGTTTTGTAATCATCAAAATACACTAATCATGGGTGATTGTAACCTTGGGCCAACAGAAGGCACAACGGTCAGTTTTTGACCGTTGGCCGGTCGACCGGAAGGCCAGTATTGGCCTAGTCAGCTGCCAACGGGCAGAATTCTTTTGGGCTTATAAATACCCCATTTGAGAGCTGTTTTCTACAAGATTTTCAAGTGGTTTGTACCAGTTTTTTCAACTCTTTTAAGAGGTTTTCTCCACTTGTATTTGAGCCAAATACTTCCATTCAAAAGGAGAGTTTATCAAGAGTTTTTGAAAAGAGATTTTCTTGTGTTTTTCACCACCATTTCCATCCTTGTTTTCTCACACAACACTTGAGCTATCAATTGCTATATCTACCTATAGGGTTATTTGTTGTGAGAGGATTTTAGATGATCAGAGTGTTGTGATCACCAAAGTTCATCTTTGTACTTTGAGGAAGCGGACTTGCAGGTTCGCGGTGTTTCGAGTTCTAGTGTAAACTCAGTGTTTGAGGTGCGGCCTCGGCGAGCTTGTGGGCTTGCGGTGTGTTCGGGACTAGAGAGTACAAGGAGTTCAAGTGTGAACTCGCCTTATAGGTGTTGCGGCACCGAGTGATCCAGTGGGATCGATTTTAGTGAAAATCCTTCATAGTGTTGAAGGCGGGGACGCAGAGCAAGTGTGCTCGAACATCGAAACAAATCTCCCGTGTTTGCGATTGCTCACTCTCTATCTCTTACTTGTTTATATCTTGCATGCTTATATTGCTTTCATCTTTATATGCTTGATATATATTATGAGCTTAATTGTTATATGCTTGGGGATTGTTTGCTAACATTTGTATTCAACCAAGGGAGCCAACGCGGCACCTTAACTCTTATTTAGAGGAATCTTGAGGAGTTAGTCAGAGTCCTTCACGGGGAATTCGGCTACACTCTTGTGTTATACGTGGTGTTTAGTTTAAGAAGTTTTTAATTTCGCATTATTAGCCATTAGATTAGCTCATCACCTATTCACCCCCTTCTAGGTGATTTACAAGCGCTATGCACTAGACTCGCCTGCCAGGTGGAGCATAAGAGACCCAACAGTCTAAACGCACTCCCTCTTCGAGGAAGTGAGCGAGAGTTCATAAGGCTGAAGGCCAAAAGGTCAAATATGTACCTACACGGTTAGTACCAGCACATGCACTAAAATAATATGATTACACTATTACAAGTTTCAAGATACATGATACATTATATCACCCTAGTACAATACACGTGTCCACCAAATACATACATCCACACCAACACAATACATCACACAGTGTAATATACATGTTTATAGAATACTATATAAATACAGACACCCGGCGAAGCGGGAAACCCAGAAAAGAGGTGAGAACACTCACCTAAAATCTTCGAAAAATTCTGTGAAATCCCGGAGTCTCAAAACACCCCCACATGCCGTGCCACACACACACACAACATATAGAGAGAGGGGGGAGAGAAAGAGAATCAGTTAGAGGGAGAGAGAGACTTAGAGAGCTAGAGAGAGAAATTGAGTGGGAGAGAGAGAACTAGGAGAGAGAGGAGCAGGCCACGGCCTGGCCTGGCCGTGGCCTGGCTTTGACCAGGGGAGAGAGAAAAGAAGTGGAGGAGAGAGAAATAGATTTCAGAACCAGAACAGAGAAAAAATATAAAGAAAGAGAGAAAAAGAAAGAGAAGAAAAGAGAAGAAAAGAAAAAAGGAAAATATAGGAGGGGAGAGGATGGTCGGCCAGCTCTGGTCAGTTGGCGGTGTGGCCAGAGTGGCCGGCGACGTGGCGGAGGGGCCCGACAACGCTGGGCCCCGATTGAGCCCAGGTGGAGAAGGAGGAGTAGATGATAGGGGATGAAGGTGATGGTGGTTAAGAAGATGAGATGATAGAGATGGGTGGAGTGGGTGTTGATGGTGGTGGTTGGTGGTGGTGTTGGTGGTGTGGTCTTGGCCAGGGAAGGAGGAGAAATGTAGTATGGTTGTGGTGGTGATGGACTTGGTGTGTAGAAAGAGAGGAGAAAGTGTAAGTGAGAGAGATTAAGATAAAGGGAGAGGGAGAAAGTTAGAGAGGGATTAGAGAGAGTGAAGAGGAGGTCGGAGTTGGAGCTCTGCCGTGTGTGGCCCACCGGCCAGGGGTAGCACCGGGGGTGGCCGCGGTGGTTTGGCCGCCGGTGGTTGTGGCCTTGGAGTGGAGAGAGGGGAGGAGAGAAGAAATTGGAAAGTGAGGAAGATAGAGAAAGAGAAAAGGAAAAAGATTAGAGAGAAAGAGATAGAGACTTAGAGGAGAGAGGGAATTTTGAGAGAGAGGGTTTTGGTGCTGTCGTTGGCTGGGGGAAGAAAAGGAGGAGAAAAGGAAAGAAAGAAGAAAGAAATAAAAAGAAAAGAAGATAAGGAAGATATTTCTGGGGGTGTTGTGTGTAGGAGAAAAAAGTAAAAAGAAAAGGAAAAGAAAAGAAAAGGTTGTGGTGGAGAAATAAGGGAAAAGGAAAAAGGAAAGGAAAAGAAAAGAAAAGAGAAGAAAAGAAAAGAAAAGAGAAAATATCTGGAGATAAACACCGGATACGTGAAAATACTGAAAATGCTGGAAATATGAAGTAACTTAGAAATGTCTCCAAAAAGTCTCAAAAATAGAAAATATTATAGTCAGATACTTGATGAAATCAGATTTCTAAAATTCAATCCCGTTTTCAAAATTAAAATCTTAGAATCAACCGATGTTACCGGCAGACACCAAATCTGGCCGACTTTTGATAAATTCAGAAAAAAACTTAAAAAGTGCATTAAAATAGAAAATATGATTTTAAGAAATAATGTGAAAGTAGATTTTAGAAATTTAATTCCATTTGTAAACTAAAAATCCTAGAATCGACCAGCGATACCTCTCGACACCGATTTTGAAGATTTTGCAATTTAATTCAGAAAATTTTTAGAAAATCATGAAAAATTTAAAATATTGGAAAACGATATATGAAACTGAAATCGGTCAAATCTGACTATCGAAAAGATCAAATCAAGCAATTCACTAGAATCCGGACCCCAGTTCAGAATAGGCTCCGAGTCCACGAATCCGGATCAAATGCAAAATAATCGCATAGATAATCATAAATAAAAATAAATACGGAAATAAATTGAAAAATATGATTAAAAAATTTGAAAACATAACTAACTACATATTCCGGGAATGGGGTGTTACAAAACCCCAAGCCCTCTTGTCCCATAGGAGATGGTGAAGTTGTTGAAGTATGAAGTTTCAATTCCTCTCTCTTGTCCGAATGACATCATGAGTGAAAAGTCAGATTCTTGTTCGTCGTGGCTGATGCCGCACAAATCCTCTCTCTCTATTTCAATTCTCAAACCCCAAAAAACTGCCCAAGTCCCCTGGCCCCACTGTACCTCTTGCTAGTTGCTGATGTCACACAAATCCTTTCCTTCATACCTAGTTCAATTCTCAAAGTCAAGTAAAAACCCCAAGACCCCAGGCCCCCGGTAAGGTAATTGTTTATGCTTTGCTCTTGACTTCAAGTTTTTGGAGAAGATTTGATTTTTGATTAGGGTAATATTATTGTTATTTGTTTATGAATTGGGTATGTTGATATTGATCATTTCTAACTGAGCATGGCATGAGCTTTTTCCACATTTGGATTATTCCTCTTATAACCGCTTAATAAATTGGTGTACTCAATTTAAGAAGAATTTATTTGGGAGAATTTTTTTTTTATGGGGTAAGATTGATTCTAACTCAAATCTATGCTTATTTAGTAAGAGATATTATATAGAGTAAGGTTGATTCTGACCCAAATCTATGTTTATTAGTCTACATTTTTTTTTATCTCACTTCATATTTGTATATTATCACATTGGTAGTCAATACTTGTAAGCTTGTTATTTCTTAATTAGTTTATTTTGTGAAGGTTATTTTATTTGTTATTGAAATATGTAGCTATCGTCACATGGGAAGCCATCAAGCCTCTAGTGATTAAAGCAGGGGAGGTGGCGCCGCCGCAGGCCAACGAGGTCTGGCTGAAGATGTTAGTCTCACGTTTTAGTGGCCCACTAACCGTTATTTATTAATTGGATTCCATAAAATAATAGCCTAACTGATATATAATGAGTGCCCGAATATAAAGGTTGTTTTTATTTTAAGTTAAATAACCGTATAGGAGATCAAGGGCCATGATGGGTGGTTTTCTCCCATACCGGTTACTTGCTATTTTTGTGGACCCTCTTCTCTCCTCTATAAAAGGCACATACACCCCTTATTGTTATTACACCATCAAATTACAGTTTTTGTGTTAGTGCATTAAGAGAGACAGAGAGAAGAAAGGAGACTACATTTAGGGTTTGCAAGGAGATATTAGAAGGACTGGGATCTTAGCTATATCATCAATCATCAATCATCAATCTTTCTAATGGCTTCAGGTATGTACATATACACACACACACACACACACACACACACACACACGCATACTTGTTCTTGAGGTGTATTGATTCTAGATCTATTGGGTGATTTATCATTGGCTTCCGCATTTTAGTCTTGGTGATTCTATCACCCTTTGTGCTTGTTGGTGACTCAATCACCATTAAAGTTTTGGGTGATTTCATCATCATGTAAGAATTTAAGTTTCTTTTTTTTTTTAATATTTGGTATCAGAGCATGATTTTGAATCTATTCATCTCAGAATGAAGTTATAAGTATACTGTTTGATCTTTCGATGGCTTGTGAAAATGAAGATTATGGACAACTCCTGTTGAGATCAAACATTCATAAAATTAAGGACAGAACATAAAAGGTCTTTTCGTACGTTTCGTTTTTTTGTGCCGTGAATGGGAATGCTTTTAGGGTCTCAAATGGTTATTGACTTACATCCATATATATTAAGTCTTTGACTAATATTTATAGTAATTTATGTATTCTTATTTTGAGTTCATGCTAATTGACTGTCATTGAATAAAATTTGCCAATCACATAAATGTATGTTACACATTTAATATTATTGTGTTAATAGTGATTGAATTGGTCAAGTGACAATATTGGTGAATTATAGAATAACTCAAATAAAAGGTTAGAGAATATTATTGGTTAGTTTTATATTCATACGGTTTAATGATTTAGTAGTTGCCAAAGTGACCTACATTAGTGAGCCTTATGAATATACAACTACATAAAAAGACTTGTCAATAAGGGTGACATTAAAGTCAATAATATTCTCGGTGGCGGTTCTAGTTAGGAGATTGGGACTAACCCAAAGGAGAGTCTCTTTCAAATAATTACGAACCGGGTAGGGTAGTGTAATTTGTGCAACTTAGTGGTATAGAATTGGATACCCAAAGGTAACATGACTTACTGTATAAATGGCATAAATTACATTAGACCTACATAGGTGATAAAAGGTCTCACCTGTAGAGTGAATGCTGGATATGCTTAGGTTTCGCCCAAAGGAGAAATCGAAGCATATCCAGCATTCACTCTACAGGAGAGACCTTTTATCACCGATGTAGGTCTAATGTAATTTATGCCACTTAGACAGTAAGTCATGTTACCTTTGGGTATCCAATTCTACACCACTAAGTTGCATAAATTACACTACCCTACCCGGTTCGTAATTATTTGAAAGAGACTCTCCTTGGGTTAGTCCCAATCTCCTAAGTAGAACCGCCACCGAGAATATTATTGACTTTAATGTCACCCTTATTAACAAGTCTTTTTATGTAGTTGTATATTCATAAGTCTCTTTCAAATAATTACGAACCGGGTAGGGTAGTGTAATTTGTGCAACTTAGTGGTGTAGAATTGGATACCCAAAGGTAACATGACTTACTGTCTAAGTGGCATAAATTACATTAGACCTACATAGGTGATAAAAGGTCTCACCTATAGAGTGAATGCTGGATATGCTTAGGTTTCTCCCAAAGGTGAAATCGAAGTGATATCAATAGTTCATCTTCATAAAATTTAAATTTTTGTATTGACTCGAGGCCTTAATGTGAGCATTATCCTATTTTGTTTCAGTGAACGTTCCCACTTCCTTACACTCTCATGCATCTAGCATTCCAGCCCTGAATGGTACGAACTTTTCTGAATGGTTTGAACATGTTCAATTCACGCTGGGTGTACTGGATCTTGATCTGGCTCTTCTAGTTGAGAAACCTGAGGAAGTCACTGCTGAAAGTACAGCAGATCAGGTTAGCCATGCTAAAGCCTGGGAAAGGTCGAACAGACTCAGTCTTATGTTTATTAAAAATGACCATTGCCAACAATATCAAAACTTCGCTCCTTCAGACTGATAACGCTTCAGAACTCTTAACTGCTGTAAAAGACCGTTTAAATCTGCTGATAAGTCATTGGCTGGCACTCTTATGGCTGAGTTAACTACCATGAAATATGATGGTAGTAGAGGAGTCCAGGAACATATCTTCAATATGACTGATAAAGCTGCAAAGTTAGGAACACTGGGAATGAAAGTAGATGAATCTTTCTTGGTACAGTTCATCCTCAACTCACTTCCTCCTCAATTCGGACCATTCAAGATTCACTATAATACTCATAAGGATAGATGAAAATGAATGACTAATATGTGCGTTCAAGAGGAAGTGAGACTGAGGCAAGAAGGACAACACTCGGTGTTGGCAGTAACTCAAGGAGCTATACATAAAAGGAAAGTATGGAAAAGGTAAGAAGTTTCCACCGAAGAAAGAGAATGAACCTGGAGAAAGTAGCCAGGGTCATGGAAAAGGTTTCACTGTCAAATGCTACTTTTGTGGCAGAAAAGGACATGTGAAGAAGGATTGCAACAAGAGAAAGGCTTGGTTCGAAAAGAAAGGTATGAATCTTTCTTTTGTATGTTATGAATCAAATCTTGCTGAAGTTTCTTCTAATACTTGGTGGATTGACTCTGGAGCCACAACTCACATAACTAATTCAATGCAGGGATTCCTTACAACCAGGAAACCGAAGGAAAGTGAAAGATTTGTCTTTATGGGGAACCGTCTCAAAGTGGAGGTCGAGACTGTTGGAACTTATCGCCTACTCTTAGAGACGGGTCATCAGATGGATCTTGTAGACACTTTTTATGTACCTTCAATTTTTAGGAATTTAATGTCTTTATCCAAATTAGATGTTGCTGGATATTCAGTTTTATTTAGTTATGGAAAACTTAATTTGATGTTTAATTCATTTTCGGTTGGACATGGAATTTTATGTGATGGGCTTATATAAAATTTCCTTGAATTATGAGTTTGCACAATCTCTTTAACCCTGCATTCGAATGTTGGTTCTAAATGTGGCTTAATTGATGAAAAATCTTCTATCTTGTGGCATAAACGACTGGGGCATATCTCCAGGGATAGAATTGAAAGATTAGTGAAGAATGGGATTTTGGATAACCTAGACTTCACTGATTTTGGATTGTGTGTGGATTGCATAAAAGGAAAGCAAACCAAACACACCAAGAAAGGTGCCACAAAAAGCAAAGAGCTTCTTGAGATTATTCATACAGACATTTGCGGACCACTCACTATTCCATATTTTACGGGAGAGAGATACTTTATCACCTTTATAGACGATCTGTCTCGTTATGGTTATGTATATCTAATTCATGAAAAATCTCAGGCTGTTGACATCCTTGAGGTGTTCATTACAGAGGTCGAGAGACAATTAGATAGAAAAGTTAAAATCATGAGATCAGACCGAGGTGGTGAGTATTATGGTAGATACGATGAGTCAGGACAGAATCCTGGCCCATTTGCCAAATTTCTAGAAAAGCATGACATTTGTGCTCAATACACAATGCCAGGTACACCTCAGCAGAATGGAGTTGCTGAAAGGCGAAACCGGACACTTATGGATATGGTTAGGAGCATGATGAGCTTCTCTAATGTACCTAATTCATTGTGGGGTGAAGCCTTAAAGACTGCTATGTATATCTTGAACAGGGTTCCTAATAAGGCAGTCTCAACAACTCCTTTCGAGTTATGGACTGGTAGGAAACCTAGTTTAAGGCATTTACATGTTTGGGGTTGTCCAGTAGAGGCTAGAATATATAATCCACATGAAAAGAAATTAGACTCCAGGACCATATCTGGATATTTCATTGGTTATCAGATAAGTCTAAAGGGTACAAATTCTATTGTCCTAACCATAGTACCAGAATTGTTGAAACTGGTAATGCCAGATTCCTTGAGAATGGCGAAATTAGTGGGAGTGATGAACCAAGAAAGGTGGATCTTGAGGTGATAAGGGTAAATATCCTAATACCCTTTCCTTCAAGAGAAATTGTTGTCCCTCAGCTTAATCATCAAGCTGAGTCATCAGAAACAACATAATGAAAATGGTTCACCACTTCATGAGGATATCGCCACTGAAAATGTTGTAGAACCACCATAACCGGCAGCTTTGAGGAGATCTCAGAGGGAAAGAAGATCTGCCATTTCAAATGATTATGTGGTGTATCTACAGGAATCTGATTTCGATATTAGGATTAATAAAGATCTAGTTTCATTTTCACAAGCCATCGAAAGTAATGATTCTAGCAAATGGATTGATGCTATAAATGAGGAGTTGAAATCTATGGACCATAACAAAGTCTGGAATCTCGTCGAATTGCCTAGTAATTATAAGAAAGTCGGGTGTAAATGGGTCTTTAAGATCAAGCGCGATGCCAAAGGCAATATCGAACGATATAAGGCCAGACTTGTGGCTAAAGGTTTCACTCAGAAAGAAGGCATTGATTATAGAGAAACCTTCTCTCCAGTATCAAAGAAGGACTCTTTTAGAATCATTATGGCCCTTGTAGCTCATTATGACTTAGAGTTACATCAAATGGATGTGAAAACAGCTTTTCTGAATGGAAATTTGGATGAGGAAATATACATGGAGCAACCTGAAGGGTTCGCAAAGAAAGGAAAAGAACACTTGGCTTGCAAATTAAAGAAATCCATCTACGGACTGAAACAAGCTTCCAGGCAATGGTATATAACGTTTAATGATACCATTACTTCATTCGGATTTAAAGAAAACACTGTTGATCAGTGTATATATCTGAAGATCAGTGGGAGCAAGTTTATCTTTTTGGTTCTGTATGTGGATGATATTTTGTTAGCCAGTAGTGATATTGGTTTACTGTATGAAACCAAAGACTATCTTATCAAGAACTTTAAGATGGTTGATATGGGTGAGGCAGCTTATGTCATTGGCATAGAGATCTTCAGGGATAGATCTCGAGGATTGTTAGGACTGTCTCAGAAAGGTTATATCAATCGAGTCTTGGAAAGATTCACATGGAACTTTGTTCAGCCAGTTGTGCACCCACCATGAAGGGTGACAAATTAAGTGGGAGTCAGTGTCCTAGAAATGACTTAGAAAAGGAACAAAATGTAGAAAGTTCCATATGCGTCAGCAGTTGGGAGCTTGATGTATGCACAAACTTGTACCAGGCCAGATATCAGTTTTGCAGTTGGAATGTTAGGAAGATACCAGAGTAATCCAGGAATGGAGCATTGAAAATTGGCAAAGAAAGTGATGCGGTATCTTCAAGGGACAAAGGATCATATGCTCACATATAGGAGATCAGATCAGTTAGAAGTGATCGGTTATTCGGACTCAGATTTTGCTGGTTGCCCAGATAGCAGAAAGTCTACCTCAGGCTTTATATTCATGCTAGCTGGTGGGGCAATCTTGTGGAAGAGCGTAAAGCAGTCTATCACTGCTTCATCCACGATGGAGGCTGAGTTCGTAGCATGTTTCGAGGCCACGAGTCATGCATTATGGTTACATAATTTCATCTCAGCACTTGGTGTAGTTGATTCTATTGCCAGGCCGCTGAAGATATTTTGTGATAATACAGCAACCGTTTTCTTCTCTAAGAATGGAAAGTACTCTAGTGGTTCCAAACACATGGAACTTAAGTACTTAGTCGTTAGAGAAAGAGTTCAGAAACAACAAGTGTCAAAGTTTTTCAGTATGGAATCCAACGGAGTCAAATGTATTTAAATGAGTCTTTTTTGTTTGTTTTCTAAAGTTGTAACGTAATCGGTGATTGGTTGCTAATGTTGCATATTTAATGTTACATTTCCATACTTATTTTAGAATAAAAGCCTGCATTGTCCTAATTATTTGTCTAATTTATTTGCAGGCCCAATCCTTAAGGAGATGAAGAGAAATGAGCCCAAAAGCCCACCAGAATTCTGATTTAAATCAAAGTTAATTCGTACACATAAAATCAGGGCAAAATCAAGAGGTTGAAACCGGTTGAGAAGAATCCTCTCAGAATCGATCGGTTAATGCCAAGAATTCAAGGCCATTTCGTCAGAATCCGGAGCTCAAACGACAAAACCAACAAAGGATAAAGCCAGAAGAAGACCCCGGAGAGACCCACCAACAGGGTGTGGCCACCTGGCCACACCCTTGCCACGGAAACGCGGCTTGGGCCGCGTTTCCGCGGCAATCTTGGGAGTTAGGGGGAGCGTGAACTCCCCCGACCTCCCCGGGATCTTGGTTGTTGGGTTTTTGGCCTATAAAAAGGCATTTCTGTGTTGAAAGTGGACGCCAATGCAGAGTTAGGATCTTAGACTAGTTTTTCCATTTTGTAGTTTAGTTTTTACTTTTATGTAACTTGTATGTAGCTTAGGGTAGAAGAAGATTCATGTAAGTAAGAGAGAGGGACTGATGTTGAGAGTGACACCGACGATGTACCCTACTCCTTTCTTTCATTGTCTCAGCAAGTAATAAAGGTAAATGCTTTGTTTGTTTTCTATCTGCTTTACTTTACATTTATTTTTGCTTCTCTCTTCCTCTTCTACTTTACCTTGGTTGTTGTTGAAGTATACAAGTGAATTCCAAAGCAAGTCTAACTAAGCTAAGTGAGAGCCAGCGATAGTTCATGAAGACGTTCTCCTCTTCCAAGCTCCGCATCACTTCGTTCTTCTTATGCTTGACGATATAATGTGCACGGGGACCGAGCTCGAGTTATGATCTATGCGTTGAACGCCTCCGAAGCAAAAAGGTAGAACTTGCAAAAAAGTTTCCAAGTAAGTCATCAATCGACCTAGGTAAGTATCTCTTTACTTCTTTTCTTTTCTTTCTTAGTTTAGATCACCAACCACTTCTTCCAAATCGTTTTCATTCTTCTCCACTTCATTGTACATTGTCGCTTTTCATCGTTTTCTGATTTTCCACCTTCTTCATCCTTCGCTTTCTTCTTAACTTTAACTTAACTTTCTTTTTCTTTTTCTTAACCTTAAAAACAGAGAAGAATTCTCGTTTGGTTTCTATAACGATTTCAATAAAACTGTAAACGCTTCCATCGCAAACCCTCCTTGTGGATCACGACCCGCATAGCCACTTGCTATAGCGGAAGAATTGAGCACTTGCACATCTTCTTTCTTAAGTTCTATAATCTCATATTTTTTGTGCAGGTTTAGCCTCAATCAATCGGCTAGTGGTCCAAGTGGGAGAATGTTAGTCTCACGTTTTAGTGGCCCACTAACCGTTATTTATTAATTGGATTCCATAAATAATTGCCTAACTGATATATAATGAGTGCCCGAATATAAAGGTTGTTTTTATTTAAGTTAAATAACCGTATGGGAGATCAAGGGCCATGATGGGTGGTTTTCTCCCATACCGGTTACTTGCTATTTTTGTGGACCATCTTCTCTCTCTATAAAAGGCACATACACCCCTTATTGTTATTACACCATCAAATTACAGTTTTTGTGTTAGTGCATTAAGAGAGACAGAGAGAAGAAAGGAGACTACATTTAGGGTTTGCAAGGAGATATTAGAAGGGACTGGGATCTTAGCTATATCATCAATCATCAATCTTTCTAATGGCTTTAGGTATGTACATATATATATATATATATATATATAATATATATATATATATATATAATATATATATATATATATATATATATATATATTTACACACACACATACATACTTGTTCTTGAGGTGTATTGATTTTAGATCTATTGGGTGATTTTATCATTGGCTTCCGCATTTTAGTCTTGGTGATTCTATCACCCTTTGTGCTTGTTGGTGACTCAATCACCATTAAAGTTTTGGGTGATTTCATCATCATGTAAGAATTTAAGGTTTTTTTTTTTTTTAATAGAAGATCCTTTACACTTCACTCAGCATTGGTATAGTAAAATTTCTTTTAATTTGGAGTACTCATTGATTCTGTTTATATTTTCATTGTGATAAATTTTTAAAATTTTTATTGTTCACCATAACATAATTTATTTAATTAGTGTAATATAAAAAAATCATTATGATACAATTAGTTAATTAATAATTACTGTGTTATGCTTTGTACTTTTGTTTTACCTTATAGAGGTTGCATGTTAGATATACATTGTGAATTTGTTAAAATTAATTAATTAGTGATTTGTGCATTGAATGTTAATTTTTTCCTCCAGTCTTTGAAATCCTGATTACGCCACTGGTTGACAATGCTCTTCACTGTCGTAAAAGGAATCATAGAGGACACTAGAACTCTTGCATGTTATGAATAAACGAGGAAAGAAAAGAAAGGCTAAAGTGAAAATGGGAATTGGGGGCAAACAAGAAGATGGGGGTAAAGATGAGGGCCACCTACCATGAAGATTTGTCGATTAAGAAAATGGGCTATTGTAAGGGAGTGTCCTTGGAAATTGTTTAGGGGTTATTTGTTTCCTTCAAAGGCCTATTTAGTTTGCTGCAAGTGAAAGAAAAAGATGCGAGTGAGAAATGAGAATGAGAAATGAGAAAGTATAAGTGGGAATTGGGATTTGTGCAAGTAATTTTATGGTATCGGTTGTAATGTGAAAGTGTAAATGAGAAATATATTGTGTTTTACGGTGTTGGTTTGTAATGTAGAAGTGTTAGTGAAAAAATTGAACACAAAATTAATTATTTGGTGATTTAAATAATACCAATATTATTAAATTAAATCTGCTATTAAAAATTAATATGAATAATAAAATTGTCATTTATATAGTAAATAGTAAAAAAATATAAACTAATAATAAAAAAATAATATAATATTATAATATTAAACAAATAATAAAAATAAATTATTTAATTGATAATAAAAAACTAACTAAGTAATTATATATTAAAATACTAAATATTATAATGTTATTTAAAAACATAAATATTTAAATATAAATTATTAATTATTAAAATAGTTTATAAAATATTAAAAATAAAATTAATTTAAAAAATATTAATCACAATATTAAATATTAATATTTCAATGTCAAATATTCAAAAAAAAAGTAAATTAAACATCTTGTGTAAGTGAGAAAATGAGGATGTAAAAGTGAGAAATGAGATTGAGAAAAAGTGCAAGTGGGATGCAAATATTTTACGTATTATAATGTTTCCCAAATAAAATTAATACTCAGATCTATCGGTAATGAATCATTATCTATATATAAACATATATGGTTGATTAATCAACAAATTGGTCCATTAATTCTAATCGTGCGCTGTCGGTGTGGAGGCGCTGCCCAAAAAATTTTCACAGCTATTCACAGAGAAAGAGACATGCCAGCTTGATCGAGTACAAACATCATTCAACTATAAAAGCAAGAAGAAGAAGAAGAAGAAGAAAAACAGAAGAAAAGGCCACAAAAACATGAATCGGTGAAAACTATTACAAACGCATGCACGTGTATAACATCAATCATACATATGATAAACTTGAACAAAACTAATGTGCTCATATTGTGATCATAAAATTTCCTTTGCCACGTGATGTTCAACTGAAGTGAAGAAATTCAATCAATACTTGCAGGTCCAACCTTTGATTTCATCATGGAAGGCCTTCAACTGTTGTTTGGAAACACATTGCATTACGAGGCGAGCACCCCGCTTCTTATTATGTGCCGGTGATTGAAGTGTTGGAATTGAAGAATATAAAGGTGAATCTTCGAGTTGAATTATGGCGAGATCCGTTGATCGAATCAAACGGATGATGGTTGGAGTGTGTTCTCCTTCCATTTGTGATGAACGTTGTATATTCACATGTTCAATTCCGACTTCGAATGAATGAGATATTCAAGTCCAAAGATTGCTAATTCAAAGCCAAAAGGGACTAAAGTTAGCTACAAGCATTTAGTCCCACATTGGCCGTGTGATGGAAGCCTATGGGGCATAAATAGAGAAAAATGAGAACAAAGGGTGTGCCCTTTGGGTACTTGGAGTTTTCGCGCGTGAAAAGGAGGGAACTATGCACGTACATACGTACGTGCGCGCCGCCGCCGGTGCCGGAGCCGGGTCGGCTCGGGCTCGGGCTTGGGTCTGGGTCTGGGTTCCCTACCTGGCCTGGTTCTTTTTGAATCAGGGTCCGTAGGTATGGGCCGAACCGCTCCAGCCCGCCCGCGAAAGGATTCGAACCACCCGCCAACGGGTGTCCGCGCGAACAGATCCGAACCGTTCGCCAACCGCTGTCGGAAAACCGACCGTGCGGTTGGGCGGTTGATCGGTTGCGACGGTTCTGTCCGAACCGTCGCAACTGTTGTCTTTTTGGCGGACGAGAATACCCTTCCGGAGCGCTATAAATAGCGCTCCAGAGGTTCATTCTCAGACACACCAAACAGAAAGATCTCTTTCTCTCTCTCTCTACAGTTCTGAATTAAGTTCTGAACTGGGCTCCAGCGAAGTGGAAATCCACGACTTCCAGAGCGACTTCCAGCGAAGTGGGAATCCGCGACTTCCAGCGTGAAGTGGGAATCCAAAGCAACTTCTTAAAAGGAGATTCTGCCAAATTGTTCTGAAAGAGGAATCAGAAAATTCAACATATTCTTTTATAAGAATTGTTGTCTGAATCTGATACTTCTGAAGAAAAATATTCTTCAACCTTCCTTCGTCCTCAACAGTGGGTGCTCCTCCAGAGAGTAAAGGCAAATATTCGTTTGAAATTTGTCCTTGTACCGCTGCTTCAACAATCCTGTGAAGGTACTGGTTGACTACGGTTCGACCGTACGGTGATTTAGTAGTGCTATCCAAATACCGTGAAAGAGTATTGTATCTTGGGAGACCAGCGTCCATTATCCCGTTAGCACCAGTGCGGGGGACGTAATTATCTTAAAGAGATTCGCTTTAAGCGTACCTCACTCTAAATACTGTATAAGTGGATTAAGTCCTTTATACAGGGGATATACTTTACAGTATATCGAGACTGACTTAGATTCAGTCTAATTGGTGCTTTAACCAAGGAAGGAAATTGAAAGGTGGTTCTTAAATTATGGAACGTTCTATTGAACGGAAAACCTCCCACCTGATATTTGCCGACCGGCCAATTAGATTGTTGATATCTCAGTGATCTTGATTAGTTGTCAGATTGATTCTTGTTAAGCAGAATATCCAACAATCTTAAGACAATTATCGTTTCTTACTTCTGTTCTGCTTGAACTTGCAGAAAAAATGTCTGAGACAAATCAAGATACCTCCAGCAAGGCAACAAACATACCGCTCCAAGGTTTGATGCCTACTCCACTTCCTAACCCGAAACCGGAGAAGCCAGGAAAGTTTGATGGCACAGAATTCAAGAGGTGGCAACAGAAGATGCTCTTCTACTTGACCACTCTTCATCTGGCCAAATTCCTGCAGGAGGATCCACCAGAACCCAGAACTGATCGGGACTCAGTCCTTGCAGTCGATGCTTGGACACAAGGTGACTTCCTTTGTCGAAATTATGTTCTTAATGGACTGGATGACTCTCTTTACAATGTCTACAGTCCGATCACTACGGCAAAGAAGTTATGGGCCAGTCTTGACAAGAAGTACAAGACTGAAGATGCTGGTACCAAGAAGTTCGTCGTTGGACGATTTCTGGAGTACAAAATGGTGGATAGCAAGACTGTCATCAGTCAGGTGCAAGAGTTCCAACTTATCTTGCACGAGATAGAGGCCGAAGGTATGATTCTTCCTGAAACTTTTCAGGTTGCAACCATCGTGGAGAAACTCCCCCCAGCGTGGAGAGACTTCAAGAACTACCTGAAGCACAAGCGAAAGGAGCTAAAGTTGGAGGATCTCATTGTGAGGCTTCGTATAGAGGAGGACAACCGCAAGTCCGAGAAAAGGAGCAGCAAGAACTCCTACGAAGCAAAAGCAAATGTGATCGAGGACTCAAAGGGGAAAGCGTCTACTTCCAAAGGCTTGAAGCGGAAGAAGACATCCAGGGGTACAAAGGCAAGGCCCAAGACGGCAAAAGCATGCGCTTCAAAGGAATCTGCTACATCTGCAACAAAGAAGGGCATAAGGCCAATGAATGTCGCAGCCGTCTAAAGAAGAACAAGAAGAGCCACCCACAGGCGAATATGACCAACCATGAATCACCAAGTCTTTCAGCTGTGGTGTCGAAGTGAATCTGACAACAAATAACAAAGATTGGTGGGTAGACACGAGAGCTACTCGGCACATCTGCTCGGAGAAATTGTTATTCTTAGAATATCAAAGGCTAGAGCAAGATGAGCAATTGTTCATGGGTAATTCAGCTTCCTCAAAGATTGAAAGAAAGGGCAAGGTCATCCTGAAGTGGACATCGGGGAAAGAGCTTACTCTTAACGATGTCCTTCATGTTCCAGACATCCGCAAGAATCTGATCTCCGGATCAATACTTAGTAAGAAAGGATTTAGAATTGTATTTGAATCCGACAAATTGTACTTACTAAGGGAGGGATGTATGTGGGAAAGGGCTATCTTGTTGATGGACTTTTTAAAGCCAATATTGCAGTGGTTGATAAATAGTCCGTGTATTTGTACCCAAAGCTAATCAATAAAAGAAATTCTTCTGTTTATTTGCTTGAGTCTCCTAATTTGTGGCATGCTAGATTAGGGCATGTAAATACAAGTCTTTAAAGAACTTGTCTAATCTGGGATATATTCCTAAACTCAACTTGGAAGAAATTCGCAAGTGTGAGGTTTGTGTTGAGGCCAAGTTGGCTAAAAATTCATTTCACTCAATAGATCGAAATACAGAACCTTTAGGGTTAATTCATAGCGATCTATGTGACTTGAAGTTTATGCCAACTAGAGGCGGTAAAAAGTATTTTATTACTTTTATTGATGACTGTACAAGATACTGTTATGTGTATCTTTTAAACAGTAAGGATGAGGCAATAAATATGTTTACAACATATAAAGCCGAAGTTGAGAATCAACTCACAAGAAAATCAAGATTCTAAAATGCGATAGAGGCGGAGAATATGAATCAAATGATTTTAGTGAGTTATGTGCTAGTTTTGGTATAATACATCAAACAACAGCACCATATACTCCTCAGCAAAATGGAATTGCTGAACGGAAGAACAGAACTTTGAAGGAGATGGTTAATTCCATGCTCGTAAGTTCTGGAGCTCCGCAGAACTTGTGGGGGGAAGCTCTATTAACTGCAAATTATATTCTAAATAGAGTACCCCACAAGAAACTTGGTCTTATACCATTCGAGTTATGGCATGGAAGGACACCTTCCTACCATTACCTCAAAATGTGGGGGTGCCTTTCAAAAGTGCTAGCTCCATTACCTAAAAAGACTAAGTTGGGAGCAAAAACTATGGACTGCGTATTCATAGGCTATGCCTTGAATAGTAGTGCCTACAGATTTCTGGTTCATAAATCAGAAATACCAGATATTCATGTAAACATGATTATCGAATCTCGAGATGCTGTGTTCTTTGAAGACATCTTTCCGTACAAACGGGAAGCAGATAAGACTTCTGGGAAAAGAACACACGAGATGGCGTTCAGGGACGAAAGCCCCGAGGAACCAATTGTAAATGCGGAAATTGAACCAATAAGAAGTCAGAGATCTAGAATCTCAAAATCTTTTGGTCCAGATTTCATAGCATACGCTATTGAGAGCGAGCCTCAAACATTTAAAGAGGCTATGTCAACCCCAGAAGCACAAATGTGGAAAGAAGTTATAAATAGCGAAATAGAATCCATACTAAGTAATCATACTTGGGAATTGGTAAACTTGCCTCCTGAAAGTAAACCAATTGGGTGTAAGTGGATTTTCAAACGAAAATTAAAACCCGATGGATCTATCGATAAGTACAAGGCTAGATTAGTAGCAAGGGTTATCGACAAAAAGAAGGACTTGACTACTTCGATACTTATTCACCAGTAACAAGAATAACGTCCATACGGATGTTGATTGCGATTGCAGTATTGCACAACTTAGATATCCATCAAATGGATGTCAAGACTGCATTCTTAAATGGTGAATTAAGTGAAGAGATATATATGGAGCAACTTGAAGGATTTAAAGTCAAGGGCCAAGAACACAAGGTGTGTAAATTGGTAAAATCCTTATATGATTTAAAACAGGCTCCAAAACAATGGCATGAGAAATTTGATAGTGTCATGATCAAAGATGAATTCACTATCAATGAATGCGATAAGTGTGTTTACACGAAAACAGTTGGAGATGCATGTATCATTGTTTGTCTTTATGTAGACGACATGTTGATACTTGGGACTAATATTGAGATTATTAAGTCCACTAAAAGAATGTTATCCAACAGTTTTGATATGAAGGATCTGGGGGTTGCTGATGTAATTTTAGGGATTAAAATTACTAGAACACCAGATGGAATCAGTCTATCTCAATCTCACTACGTGGAAAAGATGATAGAAAGATTCAAGGATCATGGATAAAAGAGAATACAAATCCTTTTCTCCCACACGTCCACCTTCATAAGAATACAGGAACTGGAATACGCCAGTTGGAGTATTCTCAGATTATCGGAAGTCTAATGTATTTAATGAATTGCACTAGACCCGATATTGCTTACGCTGTAAGCAAGTTAAGTAGATACATTAGCAATCCTAGTGATCTACACTGGACGCTCTACTACGAGTATTGGGTTACGTATCACATACCAAGGATATGCCTTGAGATATGGACAGTATCCTCCTGTACTGGAAGGATACAGTGATGCTAATTGGATTGCAGATTCTGAGGAATCAAAATCTACTAGCGGATACGTATTTACTCTAGCAGGAGCAGCGGTATCATGGAAATCTTCTAAGCAAACATGTATTGCCCGTTCCACTATGGAATCAGAATTCATAGCCTTAGATAAGGCTGGAGAAGAAGCAGAATGGATTCGACAATTCTTAGAAGATATACCATTATGGCAAAAGCCAGTGCCCGCTATATGTATACACTGCGATAATCAAGCAGCTATATCTAGGGCACAAAATGTTTTATACAACGGTAAGTCTAGACACATTCGTCGTAGACATAATACCGTGAAGCAGTTACTCTCAAATGGAATTATCTCTATTGACTTTGTATCGTCAAAGGATAATTTAGCGGATCCGCTTACTAAAGGTTTAAGTGGAGATCGTATAAACTGCGCATCGAGGGGAATAGGTCTAAAAGCCTAACCTTACCGAGTCAGCTTAATGGAAACCTCACTTAGCGACTGGAGATCCCACGGACTAAGTTCAAGAGGAAAAACTAGTTATGATTGACTCAGCAAGTAAGCACTTGGGAGCTTGACTCCAATCCATTCCTAAGGTGCACATAAGTGCTTTTCTACAAGTGGATTAAGGATAAGCTTAAATGCTTTTAATGATGCCTATATCTTGTTACTAAACAAGTGGAGTAGAGTAGACTACTCTTAATAGGTCCATCACCTATGTGAGTATAGAGTTGGGTCGGCTCTTTGGGAATCTCTATGGAGGCTGTTATTCCCTAAAGATACTCTCTGAAACCAAAAATGTCCAGGGCCAAAACGGACACAAAAGAGAACCAAAGTTGATTTGGAAAGTCAGTGTGTGAAGCTTGTTGACTTGGCTTACACTAACGGCTAACAGTTCAAGACCTAGTTCACTGATTAGCCAGTAAGTCCGATAAAGTTTTCGCTATGGAAGGTTCAAGACCTAGTTCACCTATCCTTATGCAGTTTCTTTTCTCAAGTACCTTTCACAATAGAGTCAGTCTCTTTGTGTGTCATTTCCTTGAATCTCCATTCATTGTGGGGGATTGTTGGAATTGAAGAATATAAAGGTGAATCTTCGAGTTGAATTATGGCGAGATCCGTTGATCGAATCAACCGGATGATGGTTGGAGTGTGTTCTCCTTCCATTTGTGATGAACGTTGTATATTCACATGTTCAATTCCGACTTCGAATGAATGAGATATTCAAGTCCAAAGATTGCCTAATTCAAAGCCAAAGGGACTAAAGTTAGCTACAAGCATTTAGTCCCACATTTGCCGTGTGATGGAAGCCTATGGGCATAAATAGAGAAAATGAGAACAAAGGGTGTGCCCTTTGGGTACTTGGAGTTTTCGCGCGCGAAAAGGAGGGAACTATGCACGTACATACGTACGTGCGCGCACGCGCGCCGCCGCCAGCACCGGTGCCGGAGCCGGGCCGGGTCGGGTCGGGCTCGGGCTCGGGCTTGGGTCTGGGTCTGGGTTCGGGTTCCCTACCTGGCCTGGTTATTTTTGAATCAGGGTCCGTAGGTATGGGCCGAACCGCTCCAGCCCGCCCGCGAAAGGATTCGAACCACCCGCCAACGGGTGTCCGCGCGAACAGATCCGAACCGTTCGCCAACCGCTATCGGAAAACCGACCGTGCGGTTGGGCGGTTGATCGGTTGCGACGGTTCTGTCCGAACCGTCGCAACTGTTGTCTTTTTGGCGGACGAGAATACCCTTCCGGAGCGCTATAAATAGCGCTCCAGAGGTTCATTCTCAGACACACCAAACAGAAAGATCTCTTTCTCTCTCTCTCTACAGTTCTGAATTAAGTTCTGAACTGGGCTCCAGCGAAGTGGAAATCCACGACTTCCAGAGCGACTTCCAGCGAAGTGGGAATCCGCGACTTCCAGCGTGAAGTGGGAATCCAAAGCAACTTCCTAAAAGGAGATTCTGCCAAATTGTTCTGAAAGAGGAATCAGAAAATTCAACATATTCTTTTATAAGAATTGTTGTCTGAATCTGATACTTCTGAAGAAAAATATTCTTCAACCTTCCTTCGTCCTCAACAGTGGGTGCTCCTCCAGAGAGTAAAGGCAAATATTCGTTTGAAATTTGTCCTTGTACCGCTGCTTCAACAATCCTGTGAAGGTACTGGTTGACTACGGTTCGACCGTACGGTGATTTGGTAGTGCTATCCAAATACCGTGAAAGAGTGTTGTATCTTGGGAGACCAGCGTCCATTATCCCGTTAGCACCAGTGCGGGGGACGTAATTGTCTTAAGGAGATTCGCTTTAAGCGTACCTCACTCTAAATACTGTATAAGTGGATTAAGTCCTTTATACAGGGGATATACTTTACAGTATATCGAGACTGACTTAGATTCAGTCTAATTGGTGCTTTAACCAAGGAAGGAAATTGAAAGGTGGTTCTTAAATTAAGGAACGTTCTATTGAACGGAAAACCTCCCACCTGATATTTGCCGACCTGGCCAATTAGATTGTGATATCTCAGTGATCTTGATTAGTTGTCAGATTGATTCTTGTTAAGCAGAATATCCAACAATCTTAAGACAATTATCGTTTCTTACTTTTGTTCTGCTTGAACTTGCAGAAAAAATGTCTGAGACAAATCAAGATACCTCCAGCAAGGCAACAAACATACCGCTCCAAGGTTTGATGCCTACTCCACTTCCTAACCCGAAGCCGGAGAAGCCAGGAAAGTTTGATGGCACATAATTCAAGAGGTGGCAACAGAAGATGCTCTTCTACTTGACCACTCTTCATCTGGCCAAATTCCTGCAGGAGGATCCACCAGAACCCGGAACTAATCGGGACTCAGTCCTTGCAGTCGATGCTTGGACACAAGGTGACTTCCTTTGTCGAAATTATGTTCTTAATGGACTGGATGACTCTCTTACAATGTCTACAGTCCGATCACTACGGCAAAGAAGTTATGGGCCAGTCTTGACAAGAAGTACAAGACTGAAGATGCTGGTACCAAGAAGTTCGTCGTTGGACGATTTCTGGAGTACAAAATGGTGGATAGCTAGACTGTCATCAGTCAGGTGCAAGAGTTCCAACTTATCTTGCATGAGATAGAGGCCGAAGGTATGATTCTTCCTGAAACTTTTCAGGTTGCAACCATTGTGGAGAAACTCCCCCCAACGTGGAGAGACTTCAAGAACTACCTGAAGCACAAGTGAAAGGAGCTAAAGTTGGAGGATCTCATTGTGAGGCTTCGTATAGAGGAGGACAACCGCAAGTCCGAGAAAAGGAGCAGCAAGAACTCCTACGAAGCAAAAGCAAATGTGATCGAGGACTCAAAGGGGAAAGCGTCTACTTCCAAAGGTTTGAAGCGGAAGAAGACATCCCAGGGGTACAAAGGCAAGGCCCAAGACGGCAAAAGCATACGCTTCAAAGGAACCTGCTACATCTGCAACAAAGAAGGGCATAAGGCCAATGAATGTCGCAGCCGTCTAAAGAAGAACAAGAAGAGCCACCTACAGGCGAATATGACCAACCATGAATCACCAAGTCTTTCAGCTGTGGTGTCAGAAGTGAATCTGACAACAAATAACAAAGATTGGTGGGTAGACACGGGAGCTACTCGGCACATCTGCTCGGAGAAATTGTTATTCTCAGAATATCAAAGGCTAGAGCAAGATGAGCAATTGTTCATGGGTAATTCAGCTTCCTCAAAGATTGAAAGAAAGGGCAAGGTCATCCTGAAGTGGACATCGGGGAAAGAGCTTACTCTTAACGATGTCCTTCATGTTCCAGACATCCGCAAGAATCTGATCTCCGGATCAATACTTAGTAAGAAAGGATTTAGAATTGTATTTGAATCCGACAAATTTGTACTTACTAAGGGAGGGATGTATGTGGGAAAGGGCTATCTTGTTGATGGACTTTTTAAAGCCAATGTTGCAGTGGTTGATAAAAAGTCCGTGTATTTGTACCCAAAGCTAATCAATAAAAGAAATTCTTCTGTTTATTTGCTTGAGTCTCCTAATTTGTGGCATGCTTGATTAGGGCATGTAAATTACAAGTCTTTAAAGAACTTGTCTAATCTGGGATATATTCCTAAACTCAACTTGGAAGAAATTCGCAAGTGTGAGGTTTGTGTTGAGGCCAAGTTGGCTAAAAATTCATTTCACTCAATAGATCGAAATACAGAACCTTTAGGGTTAATTCATAGCGATCTATGTGACTTGAAGTTTATGCCAACTAGAGGCGGTAAAAAGTATTTATTACTTTTATTGATGACTGTACAAGATACTGTTATGTGTATCTTTTAAACAGTAAGGATGAGGCAATAAATATGTTTACAACATATAAAGCCGAAGTTGAGAATCAACTCAACAAGAAAATCAAGATTCTAAAATCCGATAGAGGCGGAGAATATGAATCAAATGATTTTAGTGAGTTATGTGCTAGTTTTGGTATAATACATCAAACAACAGCACCATATACTCCTCAGCAAAATGGAATTGCTGAACGGAAGAACAGAACTTTGAAGGAGATGGTTAATTCCATGCTCGTAAGTTCTGGAGCTCCGCAGAACTTGTGGGGGGAAGCTCTATTAACTGCAAATTATATTCTAAATAGAGTACCCCACAAGAAACTTGGTCTTATACCATTCGAGTTATGGCATGGAAGGACACCTTCCTACCATTACCTCAAATGTGGGGGTGCCTTGCAAAAGTGCTAGCTCCATTACCTAAAAAGACTAAGTTGGGAGCAAAAACTATGGACTGCGTATTCATAGGCTATGCCTTGAATAGTAGTGCCTACAGATTTCTGGTTCATAAATCAGAAATACCAGATATTCATGTAAACATGATTATCGAATCTCGAGATGCTGTGTTCTTTGAAGACATCTTTCCGTACAAACGGGAAGCAGATAAGACTTCTGGGAAAAGAACACACGAGATGGCGTTCAGGGACGAAAGCCCCGAGAAACCAATTGTAAATGCGAAAATTGAACCAATAAGAAGTCAGAGATCTAGAATCTCAAAATCTTTTGGTCCAGATTTCATAGCATACGCTATTGAGAGCGAGCCTCAAACATTTAAAGAGGCTATGTCAACCCCAGAAGCACAAATGTGGAAAGAAGCTATAAATAGCGAAATAGAATCCATACTAAGTAATCATACTTGGGAATTGGTAAACTTGCCTCCTGGAAGTAAACCAATTGGGTGTAAGTGGATTTTCAAACGAAAATTAAAACCCGATGGATCTATCGATAAGTACAAGGCTAGATTAGTAGCCAAGGGTTATCGACAAAAAGAAGGACTTGACTACTTCGATACTTATTCACCAGTAACAAGAATAACGTCCATACGGATGTTGATTGCGGTTGCAGTATTGCACAACTTAGATATCCATCAAATGGATGTCAAGACTGCATTCTTAAATGGTGAATTAAGTGAAGAGATATATATGGAGCAACCTGAAGGATTTAAAGTCAAGGGCCAAGAACACAAGGTGTGTAAATTGGTAAAATCCTTATACGGTTAAAATAGGCTCCAAAACAATGGCATGAGAAATTTGATAGTGTCATGATCAAAGATGGATTCACTATCAATGAATGCGATAAGTGTGTTTACACGAAAACAGTTGGAGATGCATGTATCATTGTTTGTCTTTATGTAGACGACATGTTGATACTTGGGACTAATATTGAGATTATTAAGTCCACTAAAAGAATGTTATCCAACAGTTTTGATATGAAGGATCTGGGGGTTGCTGATGTAATTTTAGGGATTAAAATTACTAGAACACCAGATGGAATCAATCTATCTCAATCTCACTACGTGAAAAAGATGATAGAAAGATTCAAGGATCATGGGATAAAAGAGAATACAAATCCTTTTCTCCCACACGTCCACCTTCATAAGAATACAGGAAGTGGAATACGCCAGTTGGAGTATTCTCAGATTATCGGAAGTCTAATGTATTTAATGAATTGCACTAGACCCGATATTGCTTACGCTGTAAGCAAGTTAAGTAGATACACTAGCAATCCTAGTGATCTACACTGGACCGCTCTACTACGAGAATTGGGTTACGTATCACATACCAAGGAATATGCCTTAAGATATGGACAGTATCCTCCTGTACTGGAAGGATACATTGATGCTAATTGGATTGCAGATTCTGAGGAATCAAAATCAACTAGCGGATACGTATTTACTCTAGCAGGAGCAGCAGTATCATGGAAATCTTCTAAGCAAACATGTATTGCCCGTTCCACTATGGAATCAGAATTCATAGCCTTAGATAAGGCTGGAGAAGAAGCAGAGTGGCTTTGACAATTCTTAGAAGATATACCATTATGGCAAAAGCCAGTGCCCGCTATATGTATACACTGCGATAATCAAGCAGCTATATCTAGGCACAAAATGTTTTATACAACGGTAAGTCTAGACATATTCGTCGTAGACATAATACCGTGAAGCAGTTGCTCTCAAATGGAATTATCTCTATTGACTTTGTATCGTCAAAGGATAATTTAGCGGATCCGCTTACTAAAGGTTTAAGTGGAGAGCGTATAAACTGCGCATCGAGGGGAATGGGTCTAAAAGCCTAACCTTACCGAGTCAGCTTAATGGAAACCTCACTTAGCGACTTGAGATCCACGGACTAAGTTCAAGAGGAAAAACTAGTTATGATTGACTCAGCAAGTAAGCACTTGGGAGCTTGACTCTAATCCATTCCTAAGGTGCACATAAGTGCTTTTCTACAAGTGGATTAAGGATAAGCTTAAATGCTTTTAATGATGCCTATATCTTGTTACTAAACAAGTGGAGTAGAGTAGACTACTCTTAATAGGTCCATCACCTATGTGAGTATAGAGTTGGGTCGGCTCTTTGGGAATCTCTATGGAGGCTGTTATTCCTAAAGATACTCTCTGAAACCAAGAATGTCCAGGGCCAAAACGGACACAACAGAGAACCAAAGTTGATTTGGAAAGTCACTGTGTGAAGCTTGTTGACTTGGCTTACACTAACGGCTAACAGTTCAAGACCTAGTTCACTGATTAGCCAGTAAGTCCGATAAAACTTTCGCTATGGAAGGTTCAAGACCTAGTCACCTATCCTTATGCAGTTTCTTTTCTCAAGTACCTTTCACAATAGAGTCAGTCTCTTTGTGTGTCATTTCCTTGAATCTCCATTCATTGTGGGGGATTGTTGGAATTGAAGAATATAAAGGTGAATCTTCGAGTTGAATTATGGCGAGATCCGTTGATCGAATCAACCGGATGATGGTTGGAGTGTGTTCTCCTTCCATTTGTGATGAACGTTATATATTCACATGTTCAATTCTGACTTCGAATGAATGAGATATTCAAGTCCAAAGATTGCCTAATTCAAAGCCAAAAGGGACTAAAGTTAGTTACAAGCATTTAGTCCCACATTGGCCGTGTGATGGAAGCCTATGGGGCATAAATAGAGAAAAATGAGAACAAAGGGTGTGCCCTTTGGGTACTTGGAGTTTTCGCGCGCGAAAAGGAGGGAACTATGCACGTACATACGTACGTGCGCGCACGCGTGCCGCCGCTGGCGGCGGCGGCGGCGGCGGCCGGCGCCGGAGCCGGTGCCGGCGCCGGCGCCGGGTCGGGTCGGGTCGGGTCGGGCACGGGCACGGGCTCGGGCTTGGGAGTCGGGTTCCCTACCTGGCCTGGTTCTTTTTGAATCAGGGTCCGTAGGTATGGGCCGAACCGCTCCAGCCCGCCCGCGAAAGGATTCGAACCACCCGCCAACGGGTGTCCGCGCGAACAGATCCGAACCGTTCGCCAACCGCTGTCGGAAAACCGACCGTGCGGTTGGGCGGTTGATCGGTTGCGACGGTTCTGTCCGAACCGTCGCAACTGTTGTCTTTTTGGCGGACGAGAATACCCTTCCGGAGCGCGCTATAAATAGCGCTCCAGAGGTTCATTCTCAGACACACCAAACAGAAAGATCTCTTTCTCTCTCTCTCTCTACAGTTCTGAATTAAGTTCTGAACTGGGCTCCAGCGAAGTGAAAATCCACGACTTCCAGAGCGACTTCCAGCGAAGTGGGAATCCGCGACTTCCAGCGTGAAGTGGGAATCCAAAGCAACTTCCTAAAAGGAGATTCTGCCAAATTGTTCTGAAAGAGGAATCAGAAAATTCAACATATTCTTTTATAAGAATTGTTGTCTGAATCTGATACTTCTGAAGAAAGATATTCTTTAACCTTCCTTCGTCCTCAACAGTGGGTGCTCCTCCAGAGAGTAAAGGCAAATATTCGTTTGAAATTTGTCCTTGTACCGCTGCTTTAACAATCCTGTGAAGGTACTGGTTGACTACGGTTCGACCGTACGGTGATTGGTAGTGCTATTCAAATACCGTGAAAGAGTGTTGTATCTTGGGAGACCAGCGTCCATTATCCCGTTAGCACTAGTGCGGGGGACGTAATTGTCTTAAGGAGATTCGCTTTAAGCGTACCTCACTCTAAATACTGTATAAGTGGATTAAGTCCTTTATACAGGGGATATACTTTACAGTATATCGAGACTGACTTAGATTCAGTCTAATTGGTGCTTTAACCAAGGAAGGAAATTGAAAGGTGGTTCTTAAATTAAGGAACGTTCTATTGAACGGAAAACCTCTCACCTGATATTTGCCGACCTGGCCAATTAGATTGTTGATATCTCAGTGATCTTGATTAGTTGTCAGATTGATTCTTGTTAAGCAGAATATCCAACATGAAGAAGTATCGTGTAAGCAGCGGAGAACAGACCTCCGTCAAAGGGAAGCACTGTTGTTTCAACCTTGAAAAGTCCTATCCTCTTCCAATCTGTGAAATCTATCGATTCATAACCGAACCTCTAGTTCATACTCGATGATCTTCCATCAACCACCTCGAGAATCTTGCTTTTAGACTTTCTTTCGGCTTTCTGTCAAGCTCACAATTTCGTCAAGAGAGCCGTTCTCTCTCTATACCACAGACTGGCTTTGGCGTACCCGAAGCTGGTGGAGAGACCTTCAGCTAGATCCCTCGCTGCTTTCATAAACTGTCCAATTCCGATTCCATAAAAAAAATTGCGCGATCGAATCTAATGCCAATGACAGAGCCACACCACACTGGAACTTCGTAACCTGAGGGATAAAAGTATCAGTGGAGGAAAATCCTTGATTACTCGTGGTTTTTTGACAACAGCTAGCATCAACAACAAAAACAATAATTAATTCATGCAGGAGAAATAGACAAGTTTTTTTCATTTTATTATCTTCTTTAAGTAATAGATTTTAACTTGGCTGAATTAATGTGTCTGAATTTGGATCTTCGTGCTAGAATTAGTAAACGGTCCAAAAGTTGGCAATATTGGCCATCCGCTATTTTATAATCTTAGTTATTAAATCCACACGGAATGAACTCCATACCTCCATGCATCATGCTCATAATTACTTTAACACTTTGAAACAATCACAACCGTCCACAAATCAGTAAACATGTTATGATACTTAATCCCAAGGCAGATGAGAAATCCCAAGCCTCAAACAAATGCAGTAAAAATTTAAGGAATTTATCTTTAATTTGTCGCTTATATTTGTGACATAGCAATACGTACTGATAATTAAAACATACATGTATGCATGTATACCTGCATCAAGAAGGTGGCCTGGGTCTTTGGTAATATTTCTGACGGAGGATAGGAGAGGAGCCGCTGCTCAGGTATGCAAGAGGCAGGCCATTGAGGTAGTTAATGTTGCGCCCAGCCTCTGAAAGAATCACCAAATCTCTTATCAATATCAGAGTATTAAACGCCGTACGTCAATCACCAACACAAATATAGCACAAACACTAGTAACTAAGGAGAAAACAAATTCGACAATTTGCCTACATTCTCGGAGGAGAAGAGAGAAGAGTTTATTCAATCAACTGAATTACAAGAGTTACAAATTAATCCGAAGATCCAGTTAGAGAATCAAAACAATTTGCCGTAGAAGTCTTACAAACCAACTAACATTAGAACTCTCTAATTCTCTCATCGTTACAATCAGGATATGGAAGCCCTGCTTATATTTTTATAACAAATCGGCGCTATAATAACAATTATTACTCCGAGATTGACGTTTACGGAACTTGACAATATGATGAACTTGCAAAAAGAAAACCGTTGTAAAGCAAACTAGCAATACCTAAGACAAAAGAATTATAAAAAATAACACGAGGATGTAACGTGGTTCCACCCAAACTTGGTCTACATCCACGAGGAGAGAACTTGAGAGAGTTTTTTAATAAACTTGATACAAAGAGATCTAGCATTTCTCTTGATCCCATAAGAGTATTCACCTTCTCCTTGAATCGAGACCTAGATTGTAAGAGTATATCTTCTCTCTATGCATCTTCACCTTACTCCTCTCTTTCTTGACTTCTTTTGATCTCCTTTACTTGAGATTGATTAACAATGCTGGGTTACAATATTTATTTATAGGATTTTATAATACAACTCTTATTTGGACTATGAGATGATCTTGGTCATTAGATGCTTGAAGAATTTTGATCAATCATATTTAGAGTTGATATTCTTGATCTAGAAAAATTCTAAATCCTTCAATCTTTACAAATAAATCTTCATTAAATAGAATCTGAATCATATTCGTACTCTTTCAGAAAAAAACTAGTAAACGCCTGAAAAGGAAATTGCTCCACTTTGATTTGCTTCTTCGGCTTCAAACCAGAGTCTTCTCTAACTCAATTGGATTTTATTGGACCATCATCTCTTCTTGAAAATAAGACAAAATTTTAATAATATCCACATTGACTTTCTTTTCAAGCCTTTAGTAAAACACCTTGAGATTATGGAGTCCTATCTTAATTCTTTCCTTTATTGAAACCATATCGTGAAACCTTTAACTCTTACCCCCTCTCACTGGAGCCTTTGGCGGATTTACCGACATGGCTTGGGCCATTCGGGCCTTACCCAAATGCACCCTTATTGGAACCTAGATTTTGATGATAACAATTGTGATGCAGATTCATTGGAGCTCAATCTAAAAAGCTAATGATGAGTTCTAAGTGCTCAAGACTACTCAAGGATATTTGGATATTTTTGTGTATTTTTATAGATTGTTAAAAGTCTTGAACACACACACAATATAGTCATATAGTCGACTTATACCCAAGTCTAGTCGACTAATATATTCTCTAGTCGACTTACTCCTCTATGTAGTCGACTAAGTATTTTCACAGATATATATCAACTTTCTGTTTCTTTACTGTAAGCAGTATTAGTCGACTTACCTACACTGCTAGTCGACTAATTCAAGTTGTAGTTGACTAACCCTTTCTGCTTGTCGACTAAGTTTAGTTTCTAGAGACTTATCTTTCTGTGTCAGTCTTGATGTAGTCGACTGGATACCTTGACTAGTCGACTAACCAAGGCAAAACTTGTTCTATTAGTCGACCAATTTCATACCCTAGTCGACAATAGACAGTTTTTAACTGTTAATCAGTTATTTATTTTCTGGTATTTATTCAATGTTCTGATATTTAAATTTGAGTTGATAACTTTCCTAACTGACCATTGATTTCACCTATAAATAGGGATGTTGTCCTAGGTTAAACACACCAATTTAAAACATTAGTTTTCTGTCCAAACTCTGTTGAAAAATTTGTTTTTCAGAAAACTAGTTTCTGCTTTCATTTCTTCACACAATTCCAATCCTATTGTGAAGAATTCTGAGAGTCACCTATAAGAGTCCTTGTTCACGATCACATACAAGTTTCAAGGCTTATAGGATACTTTGTAATTATTCAAAGAGAAGAGTTGTACAAAAGTTTCTTCTTGGTGTTGAGAAGAGCTGTACGAAGGAAGTTGTCTTCTTGGTGTAGAGAAGAGTTGTACGAATTGGTAAAGATTGTTTTGTCAAGTGGTGTACAAGGAGTTGATTTTGGCTGTACAAAATCAGGATAAGGAAAATCTTAAGCGGGTTGCATGGGGACTGGATGTAGGTCATGAAGACCGAACCAGGATAAAATCTCTCGTGTTTGCGTTTGCATTATTTTTTGAGATTATTTCCTTTCTTGCAAGTATTTTATTTAATGCTATTCATCTTTATTTTAGTGTGTGTTGCCATTATTTTTAGAGCCTACATTTGGTATCAGAGCCCTGCATACCGGTCAACACCTACATCAACAAGGATGGCAACAGAGTTTCTTTCATTATAATTCAGAGAAGGACATTCTACACAACGTCCATCATTATTTGATGGATCAAACTACAACTACTGAAAGTGTAGAATGAAGATATACTTGTAATCTCTCAACTATGAACTATGAAACATAGTGGAAGCACCTTATACCAAGCCGACCACTAATTACAATGCGTGGAGTGAAGAATAAAAGAAGCCTGTAAATCTGGATACCAAAGCAATGAACGCGTTGTTCTGTGCCTTGTGTAACGCCCCGATCCGGCGGGTACGGAGACGCTACTGCAACGTATATACGCAAGTCAAAAATACCCTCACGTATGTACGCTAAGCATCAGTACAAGAAGAAATCAGAGTACGGAAGCACGTGGCAATATACATTCCAACATAAGGATTACAAAGTTATTACAGAGCGTGATATATTGGTACATGTACATTATATCACAGCAAAGTACAGAAGTAAGAAATACAATTTGTACAGCAAAAAGGTGCTCACGGGCTGAGAAGAAGATCTCCGAGCTTGTAGGAAGATTCAGGAATAGAAGGAGTTAGGACAAGTCAGCCTGCTCTGAGAGATAAGCTTGATCTTCGGTGGAGGGCTCCGCTTCAATCCAAGCTTCAGAACCTGAACATGCAAGTTCAGGGGAGTCAGAAACTCCCTAACAAATGGACAGGTGAATGCAAAGTGTCGTGTAGAGATAGGCGTATGTGTGTGTTGATATGATCAAAACAGTATCAAGCATCAAGAACTGTGTCGAGTGTACATGTATAGTAAGCATGAAATGGAGGCATAAAATGAAAGTGATAAGGCTGAATAAATCTATTGCTGCGATTTTCAATATTTATACTTATTACTCGTTCTACCCATATGTCTAGGTATGTGTAATAGCGTCCCAGCACACATACATCCACATATGAGTAATTCGAGGCTGTTATTGGAAACCAACGGGGGTATCAACGAACAATATTTACAGTGGGTCCCGTGCATACCCGGGACCACGACCCAGGATTGTTCCGTTGCTGAAGGACGGAACCTGCCGTAAGGTGTACAGTAGGGTCTTATAGGATGCCCTTATCAAGATAGTACCAGGAAGGAGGGAGTCAGCGCTCCCCTCGATCGCCTGGAGGCCCTCAGGTTAAACCGAAAATGTAGTTGCACAACATACCTAAAACCACTGTAAACACGAACATATATTGATAGCCGCAAGTTTCCCCCGACCCAATGCAAGTTGATCATTTTTATGATTTATTATGTAATTATTAATTCACGGGAAAGCAAGTGCATGACAAGATCAAGAGTTCAAGAGTACATGAGTATTATAATTTCAAGTCACCGTATATAATACGGGATTCCCGTAAATGTGATAATTTAAAGCTAAGTATCAATATGTCATAACGAGGCGAGTATCAAGTAGTAGCGTAACAGGTCCCATGAAAATAATATAATATTAGTCAACATGATGAAGCAGGAAAATCTGAAGGAAAGCGAGGATACTCGCCTAAAACTTCAAGAAACACCGGGAAATCTCAAGCTCCGGAATCTAAGTAACCAACGCATTCAATAACCAATATTATATATAAAAAAGAGGAGGGGAAGGATGAATCAGAAAAAGTGAGAATGAAGACGCAGGGGTCGCAGCCGCGGGAGGTTGCGCCATGATGATGTCACAAACGCGGGGTCTGAGACCCGCGTTTATAACACAGGAAGAACGTAGACGCGAGCACGTGCTCCACGTCGCGTTAATACATGAACGCGAAGATCACGTTAATACATGAACGCGAAGATCGCGTTAAAGAGGTGCTTGGACGCGGGATTAAGTTCCGTGTCTAGTACAAAAACAGGAGAGAAAGGGAGAGACAGAGAAATGAGAGAGACGCAGGAATGAGGGAGTATGTGACGCAGGGAAGGAAAAGAGAAGGAGAAAAAGAAAGAAAGAAAGAAAGAAAGAACAAAAGAAGGAATGAAAGAAAAGAGAAGGAAGGAAAGAAAAGAAGGGAAAGGGGAGGTTGGTCGGTTGGACCTCGCCGGCGGCGGCCGGAGTTGGCCGGAGATGGGTGGCCAAGGCCCCAAAAGAGAAGGTAGTTGATGGTGCAAGTGTAGTTCAAATGAAAAAAATGAAGATTTGAAAATGGTGTTTCGGAGGACGAACCTATAGTTCGTTGGAAAGAGTATTCTGAGGAGATGAAGATGGCATGGTTGGTGGTGGCTAAGGTGGTGTAGGCGGTGGGGGAAATGGTGGAGAAGTTTTGAAGGTTAATGGGTTGTTTTCTTGATGAAGAAGGAGGTGATGTTGGTGGTTGGAATTGGTGTTATGGTTGTTGGAATGGAGGAGGAGGTGGAGGAGAGTATGGTGGAGGTGTTGGTGGTGAAGGAGGTGGAGAGATGGCCGGCCAAGAGGGAGGCACGGTGGCTGCGTTTAATGGGCTGTTGTTGGCCTGAGCTTGCTGGAAAAGGAAGAAGGAAAGAAAATAATGAAGAGAGAGAAGAAGGGGATGTGAATATATAAAGGGAGATGGTATATTTGCAAGTTTGCCATCCCACTAAATGAAACATGTGTTTCATTCAACAAAATGGGCTGCGTCCCATATAATGAAAATCTGCATCTAGCAGTGGTCTAGACGCAGTGATAGAACTCGCGTCCAGGAAAAATGCGAAAGTTGCGTTGATAAAAAGGACAAAAAGCATGGGAGTCTTGATCTGAGTTGATTTCCTTGAGGGACATAACATTAAATGCGGGATGGAGAGAGTCTCCGCATTAAATGTTGAACCCCGATTTAGTGGGTCTCGTGTCAGGTAAGGAGAGAGAAAAGTAAAATATCCAGATAGAATTCCGGTATCTGAGAAAACACCGGAAACTCAGGAAAAGCCCGAAAAATGAAGTATCTTGAAAAGTTTCCCAAAAATTCTCAAAAATAATAAATATTATTTTAAGATTTTTGATGAAATTTATTTTTAGAAATTTAATTCCATTTTTAAAATAAAAATCCTAGAATCTACTGTGGACGGTGTCTACACCGGGTAGGCCGGATTTTTGATAAATTCTAAAAATTCTCCAAAAATTCATTTAGATAGAAAACATGATTTAAGAAATAATGTAAAAGTTATTTTTAAAATTTAACTCCGTTTGTAAATTAAAAATCTGAAAGTTGGTCAGCGACACTAGTCGACACCGGTTTTGAAGATTTACAATTTAATTCCAAAAAATTCCAGAAAATCATGAAAAATCTAGAATATTAAAAAATAATATTTAAAACTGAAATCGATCAAATCTGAATACCAAAAAGGTCAAATCATACCATCCTGCTATATGGGTAAGAATTTAAATAACAGAAAATAAGAAAATACGCTCAAAAAAAATCAGGACACATAGCTGAGTACGTATACTGAGGACGGGGTGTTACAATCCATCCACCTTATCAAAAATTTCATCCTCGAAATTTCAATAATGGGGATGTGATGGTAGAAAAGAATCGGGGTAAGGAATTTTTACCAACTAAGATGTAAAGATTTGGGGGTAACGTTCACGAATAATATCCTCTCGTTCCCATGTAGCTTCTCCTGAGGCATGTCTATTCCAAGAAATCAGTACCAATGGTATTGCCCGATTTTTCAATTTTTTGACACTTCTGTCCAGAATGGCCATCGGCTGCTCCTTGTAGGATAAATCTGGTTGTAGTTCTAATTCTGAGTGATCTAGAATGTGACTCTCATCCTTGACATACTTCCTCAACTGTGATATATGGAATACATTATGTACTCCTTCTAATGATGGTGGCAATGCCAATCGGTAAGCCACATCTCCCACACGATCCAAAATTTCAAATGGGCCGATGTATCTTGGACTAAGTTTTCCGCGAGTACAGAATCGGATCACCCTTTGGTTGGTGATATCCTTAAAAATACATGATCACCTGTTCTGAATTCCAACGGTCTTCTATTAGTGTCTGCCCAACTCTTCTGTCGGCTCTGTGCTGCCGGAGATGATCTCTGATAACTCTGACTTTATCTGTTGTCTGAACTAGAATATCTGGTCCCATAAGTCTTCTTTCGCCGACTTCATCCCAACATATTGGCGACCTGCATTTTCTGCCATATAATGCTTCAAATGGAGCCATCTTGATACTGGCCTGATAGCTGTTATTATAAGAGAATTCTACAAATGAATATAGTCTTCCCATGACCCTTTAAATTTTACCATGCAGGCTCGTAACATGTCTTCAAGGATTTGGATAGTTCGCTCAGATTGTCCATCTGTCTGGGGATGATATGAGGTACTAAATTTCAGATGAGTTCCTAATTTTCTTGGAGACTTTCCCAGAAATGTGATCGAAATCTTGTGTCTCTATCCGACACGATGCTAACTGGAACCCCATGCAGACGAACAATTTCTTTCATATATTTATCTACAAGAACTTCTGTTGACTGACCTACTCTGAAGGGTAGGAAGTGAGCTGCTTTCGTGAGGCGATCAATGATTACCCATACTGCATTGTTACCCTTAGGACTGCGGGGTAGAGCTGTAACAAAATCCATGGTGATATGTTCCCACTTCCATTCGGGTATCGGTAATGGTTGTAGAAGTCCAGCTGTTCTCTGATGTTCTACCTTTATTTGCTGACAAACCAAGCATTTTGCCACATACTGGGCTATCTCCCTCTTCATGGCATTCCACCAAAACTTCTGCTTCAAGTCTTGATACATTTTATTTCCTCCTGGGTGTATGGAATAAGCCGAACTGTGAGCCTCTGCCAAAACTTTCTGCTGAACTTCCCCCCTGTGGTACACAGATTCAAAATAAAGAGCACCATCCGAATGAATACAGATATCTGTCCTTAATCCAGCTTCTACTTAAGCCCTGAATTTCTGTAATCTGGGGTCTTCCTTTTGAGCTTCCTTAATTCATTTATCAGAGTTGGTTGAATCAGGAAGGTCATTAATTGACCTGACTCATCAGCTCCTTGTATTAGCATTAAGTCCAACTGTATGATTTCCCGAAGCAATTCCTTCTGTTGAGTAAGTTGTAATAATACTTTGTCCTCTGGTCTCCTGCTTAATGCATCTGGAACTGTATTGTCCTTACCAGGATGGTACTGTAAGTCTATGTCATAGTCGGCCATCAATTCAAGCTACCGCCTTTGCCTCATGTTTAATTCTTTCTGTGTGAAGATATACTTAAGGCTCTTATGATCAGTATAGATTAATACTTTGTCCCCCAGAAGGTAATGTCTCCAGATCTTCAACGCAAATATTACCGCCGCCAGTTCTAAGTCATGGGTTGGGTAATTTCTCTCACGTGGTTTCAATTACCTAGATGCATAAGTTATGGCATGACCATGCTGTATTAATACACATCCTAAGCCTTTCTGGATGCATCACTATATATAACCATCCCTCCTGTTCCTGAGGGAGTCTTCAAGATCAGAGCTGAAATTAGTCTTCTTTTAATTATTCAAATGCTGTAGCGCATTCCTCTGACCATTGATGCCTTTCTCCTTTTCTGGTGAGCTTTGTTAATGGGGCTGCGATTTTGGAAAAGTCTTGGACAAATCTCCTGTAATATCCGGCTAATCCAATAAAGCTTTTAATTTCTGTTACTGTCCTTGGGATTGGCCAATCTTTGACTGCCTGAATTTTACTAGGGTCAACTGAAATTCCTTCTTCTGAAACTACATGACCCAAGAAAGCTATATGGTCTAACCAGAACTCACACTTGCTTTGCTTAGCATAAACTTGTTCCTGCCGGAGAGTTTGTAGCACTATCTTTAAGTGTTCTGCATGCTCTCTGTCATTCTTAGAATATATTAAGATATCGTCGATGAACACCACGACAAACTGGTCCAAATATGGTGAGAAGACTCGGTTCATCAAATCCATAAAGATAGCTGGGGCATTGGTCACTCCGAAGGGTATGACTAGAAATTCGTAATGACCATAGCGAGTTCAGAATGCTGTCTTCGGAATATCTTCTTTCTTTACTTTTAGTTGGTGATAACCTGATTGTAAATCCAATTTCGAAAACACTCGTGCCCCATGAAGTTGATGAAAAAGATCATCAATTCTTGGTAAGGGATACTTATTCTAGATGGTAACTTTGTTTAATTCTCTGTAGTCTATACACAACCGCTTACCACCATCTTTCTTGTTGGCCAATAGTACCGGAGCTCCCCATGGTGAAGTACTCGGTCTAATCAATCCCTTGTCAGAATATTCCTATAATGCCTCTTTAGAACTTCTAACTCAGTAGGTGCCATTCTTTATGGGGCTTTAGATATTGGGACTGTGCCCGAAATGATATCAATGGAGAACTCAATTACTCTGTCGGGTGGAAGCCCTGAGATCTCTTTTAATACTTCTGGAAACTCATTCCAAACTGGTACTCCCTTTTCCTGGATTTCAACAGTAGTCATGTGTTTTTTCCTTGGCAGGTTTACGTTTTCCTTCAAATTGGAACTCAGGCTGAAGTGGTATTCTGAAAATAACTTTCTTATTTCGATAATCAATAACCGCATGGTATTTGCTGAGCCAAGTTATGCCTAAGATTACGTCGTACCCTTTATATCTAGTACGAGCATATCCACTGCTAATGTCCTGTACATAGTTCCACCAGACAATCTACACAAATTCTATTAGAGATGACTACCCCATTACCGGTACTAATCTCCCACTGGTGGTCTAAATATTCAACAGGTACAGAGTGTAAAGTAGTAAAACTATCTGATATGTAACAATGAGAAGCGCCAGAATCAAAGAGGGCTAAGACAGGTTTGGAGTGCACCATAATGTTACCTGTTACCACCCCTCCAGAAGTTTGGGCCTCTTCCGCTGTCAAGTTGTAGGCCCGTCCTCTTCCACGACCTGCTGTTGTTCTTCCTCCCCTCGGAGCTGGGTGAAAAACCTGTTGTTGTGGAGGGAGAGGGGCCCTTCCAACCATCGGCCCTGAGTTCCTCTATCCAATAGGTGCAGGAAGTGCTGGTAAGGCCCGATTTATTACCCCTATTTTCTTGTGGGGGAACCTTCTATTGTGTGGTCACCGGAACCACACGGCAGGCATAACCCATTAGCCCTGCGACAATCCTTTTGCAAGTGACCTGGCCTCTGGCAATAATTACAAATAGGAATTATTTGAGTTGTCTGAGGAGGGGCTGGTCGAAATGATCGTCTAATCATCGGGACTTTTGCAGCTCTGACTGGACCTCCTCCGCCCAATTGCTGGAATGGCCTCTTCATGGCCTGTTTCCTCCTCTGATCAAGATTCTTTTTCTCCAGTCCTCGCTCCACCTCTCGAGCTACAGTGAGGACCTGGGAATATGTTTCAGCTATTGGGGAATCAAAAGGACTTGAATATCTATTTGTAAGCCCTGCTGAAATCTGCTTGCCCGTTTCTCTTCGTCAGTTACCATATATGGAGCAAAACGACTCAGCCTTAAAAACTCAGCACATATTCATCAATAGATCGGTTCCATTGTTAAAGTCGGATGAATTGCTCTTCCATCTCCTTCTGAGCTGTGTAGGAAAGAATCTATCATAAAAGCTCTTAGAGAACTGGTCCCAAGTGATGGGTTTATCCAGTCTCACTTCTTCAGCTAGCCACCAGTTTCTAGCCACATCCTTAGTTGGATCTTGGCGATCTCCACCTGATCTTCCTCTGGAACCCGTGCTGCCTTCAAGAGATCTGTGGTGTCGATTAGCCATTGCTCGGCATCTAGCGGTCTCTCTCCCCCTGTAAATATTGCTGGCTTCAACCGCCTGAAGTCTGACACGTTGCCCGGCCTTCGTTCCTGAGAGCTGCTATCAATCCTTGCCGAAGGAGTTCGGTCTGCCTTTGTTGATTCTCCATCAATTTGGATAACTCTTAGAATATCAGCATTTCCCCCCACGGGCCCGTCCTGTGGTTGCCCGGAGTTGTTACGTCCTGCCCTTCTATCCATATCTATGTTGGTAAAAGATGTCTGAAAAGAGGAGTGAAAGCAAAAGATAGATGGACTTTAGGAATCAAGGGAAGGAATATCAAGAAGGAATGGATAACTTTGTATATTGTAGTTGAAATGTATAACCGAAACTCATGTATTCCAACTGCAAATTAAGATCCCATTAATTTGCAATTTGGTTGTACTGTAGGTATGAGAGCCTGGGCTCTGATACAAACTGTAACACCCCGATCCGGCGGGTACGGAGACGCTACTGCAACGTATATACGCAAGTCAGAAATGCCCTCACTTATGTACGCTAAGCATCAGTACAAGAAGAAACCAGAGTACGGAAGCACGTGGCAATATACATTCCAACATAAGGATTACAAAGTTATTACAGAGCGTGATATATTGGTACATGTACATTATATCACAGCAAAATACAGAAGTAAGAATACAATTTGTATAGCAAAAAGGTGCTCACGGGCTGAGAAGAAGATTCTCGAGCTTGTAGGAAGATTCAGAAACAGAAGGAGTTAGGACAAGTCAGCCTGCTCTGAGAGATAAGCTTGATCTTCGGTGGAGGGCTCCGCTTCAATCCAAACTTTAGAACCTGAACATGCAAGTTCAGGGGAGTCAGAAACTCCCTAACAAATGGACAGGTGAATGCAAAGTGTCGTGTAGAGATAGGTGTATGTGTGTGTTTATATGATCAAAACAGTATCAAGCATCAAGAACTGTGTCGAGTGTACATGTACAGTAAGCATGAAATGGAGGCATAAAATGAAAGTGATAAGGCCTGAATAAATCTATTGCTGTGATTTTCATATTTTATACTTAATACTCGTTCTACCCATATGTCTAGGTATGTGTAATAGCGTCCCAGCACACATACATCCACATATGAGTAATTCGAGGCTGTTATTGGAAACCAACGGGGGTATCAACGAACAATGTTTACAGTGGGTCCTGTGCATACCCGGGACCACGGCCCAGGATTGTTCCGTTGCTGGAGGACGGAACCTACCGCAAGACGTACATGAAATCAGCTAGAGGGGGGGGTGAATAGGTGATGGCTATATGATAATGGCAATTATGCGGAATTTAAAAATTTAACTCTAAACAATTAGCACAATACAATATTTCTTGCAAGTAAAAGACAATGTAAAATTGCAAGTAATAAAAGAGATAGAGTTAGAAGAATTTGAGCAAACGCAAACACGCCGATATGTTTCCGAGGTTCGAGCCACGCTCTACGTCCCCGCCTTCACACTTGAAGGATTTCCACTATTGAGGATCCCACCGGATCAACAATACAAGGACAACACTTGTCCGTCTCCCGTGATGACACTTCACCACCTTGAGCACACTAGCTCGCCTTGAGGCCGATGCCTCTACAACTTCACTCAATTACAATGGAAGTGATCACACTTGATCACTTTACAAAAGAGCTCACTAAGCACAATCCTAGAACCAAATAGGAGACTTAGAGTATGGGATTGTGTAGTGCAAAACAAGAGAGAAATAGAGGAATAGGCTCCAAGTAAGGTGTATGGAATTTTGGCTTTAGAGAGAAAAATCTTTTCTAAACTTAAACTTTGGAAATCTTGAAAACTCTTGTAAAAACTCTTGATATTCTTTGTAAAATTGTTAGTCATGTCACTTGAAGTGACTACCTATTTATAGGGGTCAAAAACTGCTCAAGAGATTCGTTGGAGACAAATCCCTAAAGTCAAGAGTCAGAAAAATAGCTGTTGGACCTGTCAGAATTTTCTGACAGAGGCCGGTCGACCGGGTCGGTCGACCGCCAACGGTCAAAAATCCGACCGTTGGGGCTCACCGGTCGACCGGGTCGGTCGACTGGCAATTTCCAGAGAGCAGCAGGTTTGGGCTGGTCGAGTATCGGTCGACTGATACGCACATGCACAGTTGTGCATGTCGGTCGAGTGCCGGTCGACTGCCGGTCGACCGGGCACTGTGAATTCTGTAAAAACAGAATTTACAGACCTGGAAAATTTTGGATTTGGTTTTTGGGTCTTGGGTTAAATACTTTGTCTTGAAAAATCATAGAGTATGAGCATGTGTCATACTACTATCAAGGTAAAATACTTGATAAAAAATCTTTTGATAAACTTGATTTTCCATAAAATGTTTTTCCAAAAACTAGTCTTTCTAAAATCGTATTTCCAAAATACATATGTTCATTTAAAAACTAAGTTTGGAAATGGAAATAGAAAGTCTTTTTGAAGCCATAAACCACTCTAGAAAATGTGTGTGTGTGATATCCCATATCTCTACTTCTACTATTTAGTTTTGACAAAATATTCTAAAATGAAATAACACAGTACAAATCTTGGATTCTTTAGCAAGTCTTGATCTTCTTCTTGAACTTTTCTTCAACGCAATTCCGAAGCTTCCTATGTGCTTTAGCTGGGAATGCAAATGTTGGGCAAACTCCAAAAGTGTGAGTCTTTTAGCGGAGTCGTCAAATCTGTTTCTTTGAACCTGAAATACTTTAAAATAAGATTGTTAAATATATAACTAAAGTTTTTGCTATCATCAAAATAACCGGGATAATGGCCTTTGGGCCAACAATCTCCCCTTTTTTGATGATGGCAAAACATATGTAGTTATCACAAGATATTTTGGGTAGAGTCTTCAAATGAAGCTCCCCCTCAACACAAGCATATATAAAAATCATACTCAGGCATGTAAATCATAATCACACATTCATGCCAAAAATAACATATCAACTACTCATGACATATTGTAGATAAAAGGAATGAGTCTCAACATGACATAAATACATAACACAAAAGATACATGTCCACAACACAAAAAATAAAAGTGTCCAACAAAATAAGTCAAGTACATAACAAAATAACAAAAGTGTCACAACAAAATTCTCTCTCTCCAAAATCTCTCCCCCTTTTTGACATCATCAATAAGGGGAGTTCACTCATCAGCGTCAACAGCAGCATCACTCAGTGGCCTCGTCATCCTCCTCCTCGTCATCACCAGAGGCCTCAGCCATCGTCTGATCATCACCATCATCTGAGGAAGAAGAGGAATCTACCTCCTCTGTATCCAAGGCATCACTCTGGGCGCGGTGGTGGAATAGAGACGCGAGCTCTGGGAGGGAAAGGAGGACCAGTGGCAGGGAGTCGACGAGCACCCGGAGTCCCATCGGGAACGATCAAGCCGAAGTGAGTGAAAAGAGTCTGAAACTGAACGTCCATGAATCTCATGGAGTCAGTGATACAAGATATGTCGTTTCGGATCTCAGCCCGAAAAGCAGCCTCACGCTCAGCACGTGCGTCCAAGTCCGCACGAGTGCTGTATCTCGCTGCTCGACCCAGGCCTGATGTGCCTCGATCTGAGAGCGGACCCCCGAAAGGAGATGATCCCTGAAAGTCTGGAGGGAATACAGGGGCTGAAGCTGGAGCAGGATCAACAGGAGGAATAGGTGGTGGTTGCACAGGTGCGTGTCTACGCAACTGAGCTTCCATCATCTTCAAAGCAGCAGCATTGAAATCAGATGAGGGTTTTGAAGGGCTTGACCAAGAAATCAAAATCTAAAGCCCTGAGAAGATGGGTAATGAGCATGCCGTAAGCAGACTCCTACCAGCAGTGCGAATCTGATCACAACATATATGAGAGGCGATAACTCGAGGGAATTTATCTTAATGCCTTTAAGGAGGCAGTAGATAATCAAAGGAACAGGACCTCGAGCATGACTGAATTCACCAGATTTAGGCACGATATTATGAAAAATAATCTTAGCAAGGACTTGAGATTGGAGGGAATACTGACTCACAATCTCATTCCTCACTAAGTCGGGATTGTCATCCTGGTGAATGAGAGTGGATGCGGTGAGTGACGACTCACCCTCCGGATATTCTGAAAAATCATGAAGGTCATGAGAATAAACATCTACTCCATCAGTGAAAGATGAAGAATCCTAGCAAACTGACCTAGGGAAATATTTATATCCCTACCCTCACACGAGAAGTGATCCGGTTCCCACTAAATTCGAAGTTGACATAGAAATATGGAACCAAGGATGTGTATACCTTCTCCCTGATGGAAAGGAAATCCACAAGGTTGTTGGTACGGAGTATGTGGGGGATATCAAGGTGTTCAAGTCATGGATAGCCACATACCTACCCGAAATTGTGTTCCTAGGGCTAGATGAGTGTAACGATCAGAGGCAAGATCGTTACGCAACAAGGGATCAGTCCTAGGGGCTTGAGAGGAGGATTGGGCAATGCCCTTTCCCTTCTCAGAACGATGTCTTTTAGGAGGCATGACAAAATCAAATTTTTAGGGGTTTTGGCACGATCTAGATGACAATAACCTAAAATAGAGACAATGGAACAAATATATTTAAGCTAGAAGTGGAAATTTGAAGTAAAAATCGGATTTTTTTTACCTTGTTGAAATTTTCGAAACCCTAGCTGAAAATCCCGAAATCCTGAAGATCTGATGGATGGATCTCTTTGAAATTGTAGATCTGGATTAGGAGGGAGAAGTATGAGATGGGTTTTGAAAGAATTTAAGATCAGATGGATGGATTGAGAGTTGGGAATTTTTGAGAAGAGGTGCTCCTGCGGTTCGCTGAGAGAGAAATGAGAGAGTGAGAGAAACAGTGAAGAAAAAAGTCCAAATATAAGCCAGAATTCGACGATCGGTCGACTGGGGTTAAGGGCCGGTCGACCGAAAAGATACAGAGAGTCACGCACTCGGATCGGTCGACTGGTCCTATAAAACAGTCGACCGGTAGCAGAAATAAAAATACAAAATTTTTCTCTCAGGCAGAGAATGTCGACTGGGGTTAGGGGCCGGTCGACCGGCTTTGTCTGAAAATCTGCTACCAGATTCTGTCCCAGAAAAAATTTTAAAGAAAAATTATAACAAATAAAATATGATATATTATAACATACAGGGATACAACAACCAGTTTTAAAAATCTTCTTTTAGTGATCACATCAACAAAAACTTCACACAAAATGTTTTAATTTTATTTTACAAATTTAAACAAAGATTTAAAGATGTTGAAGCCGAATACCCAGTGACGGGTTCTGAACTTCATCCTCTTGATTCCTCTTGAATGAGTTGAGGTGCGCAATTGCCATCTTTAAGGTATTTGTTTAAACAAGAAATTTTGATTATTAATTTATACTTTTGAAAAATAGTATATACATATAGATACACAAAAATATGGACATGTGGACAAATATGACATAAGGCATAAAAATACAAGATATGAAAATTAACGCAAGGCATGTACACAACATGATAGAAAAGTAGTTCTATATAGGCATGTATCAATGGAATACAAAAGCAAACTATCAATTCTATACACATGTATACATTACCAAAAAATCAACAACTATTTTAAAATGGAGATATACCAATTTAAGGGCAATCTCCAAAAATAGGTGCCTCCACGATAGCGATGCAAGTTAGATTTGAACTTTGAGCTTAGTTGCATTTACCACCCGGGCACCGTCTCCCCCTAAGTCTTGGAGGAAGTAGATCCACCTGTATCACCTACATTTGGAGGATCTTTGGTACCCAAATCTTTGAGGGTCCTTTGGGGTTAGTACCGGGGCGAACCCAAACATATTTATTATTAACATTATTTTTAGCATAACAAAACTTTTCTAAATGGCCTTTGCGGCCACAATGAGTGCAAACATAAATTCTACCACTACTATACATGTATGCATGCTTATGTGTGTGCGCATGTTTCCGTGCATGTGTATGTGTATGAGATGCATGTTTCCCTTGGGGTACTCCCTTAGGAAATTTAGATGCTATCTTTTTCAAATCAAAAGCATAACTTTTTAAATTTGAGTCCAAAGCTTCAACACGTTTTTGGATCTCAACAAAATCATTTTTATCATTGAAACTATGGGGGTTTTACCCTTATTTGCAAGTTTATATTTATCAAAATCATTTTTCAATTTTCCAAAGAGCTAGATAAAACATCCTTTTCTTTAACAACTATTTCAACTTTATATTTTAAAGCTTCATTTTCTCTTTTTAATTTCTTATTTTGAGATTGGGAAATCTCATACCTATTTTGCAATTCTTCAAAAAAATGTGCAAGCTCATCCATAGTTAACTCATCCTCATCTAAAGAGTTTTCGAGAGTTACCATAGGTGTGTCCTCCCCATGTGCCATGAAGCACATGTGCGCGGCGTCGACTTCCTCTTCGGATTCCGACTCCGTGTCATCCCAAGTAGCCACCATTGCCTTCTTCTTTCTTTGCCCGTTCTTGGATGTGGTCGCTTGTAGAGCGGGGCAATCGGCAATGAGGTGACCGATCTTCTTGCAATGAAAGCAAGGACCGGGTTCTTCTCTTTTTCTTTCAAATCTCCCTTGAGGTTTCCCTCGCCGGAAATTGCTTTGTCTTCCCTTCTTGTAGAACATCTTGCCCACCTTCCGGATGAGCATGGCGAAGTCTTCATCGCACTCGTCCGATGAATCATCCTCGTCTTGAATTGTTGGAGCGGCTTTGAATGCTATTGATTTCTTCTTGGGTGCCTCCCTTTCTTCTCGAACCTTCATCTCCATCTCATGTGTTTTGAGATTGCCGATGAAGCCGGAGAAGTCCATCTCCTCTTTGTCATTAAGCTCTTTGAGGGTTGTCGCCTTGACTTCCCAAGCTTTGGGAAGAGCTCGAATCACCTTCCTTATCTTTTGATCGTTGTCAATCTTGTCGCCTAAGGAAGAAAGAGCATTAGTTATCTTTGTAAAGCGAGTGAGCATGTCATCAATGCCCTCATTTTCAAACATGTAAAAATTCTCATATTGAGAACGTAGCAAGTCAATTTTTGCTCTCTTGACTTGTGACGTTCCCTCATGAGTCACAATCAAAATGTTCCAAACTTCATATGCCGATTTACAATTTATGATGCGTGCAAGGTCATCTTCATTAAGTGCTTGTGTTAATGCATATTGTGCCCTAGCATTAGCCTCATAGTCTTTGGAAGTATCCTCGGACCATGTGCTCTCATCACTAGTGGGTTCAATAAAATCTTTGGTAATGGCCCTAGCTACCCTAACACCTAAGGATTTCAAAAACAAGTTCATCTTGACTTTCCAAATAGGAAAGTTCAAGCCATCAAATTTGGGAGGGGATTTAATGCTAGAAAAGTCCATGGATGCCATGAATGCACAAGCAAGTAAAATGCAACAAACAACAACAAGCAAATATATAGCCAAATGAAGGATCTCCCTAAGGTGGTTAAACCAAATCTAGGGTTAGGCTCTGATACCAATTGAAATCACCTAGGGGGGGGGTGAATAGGTGATGGCTATATGATAATGGCAATTATGCGGAATTTAAAAATTTAACTCTAAACAATTAGCACAATACAATATTTCTTGCAAGTAAAAGACAATGTAAAATTGCAAGTAATAAAAGAGATAGAGTTAGAAGAATTTGAGCAAACGCAAACACGCCGATATGTTTCCGAGGTTCGAGCCACGCTCTACGTCCCCGCCTTCACACTTGAAGGATTTCCACTATTGAGGATCCCACCGATCAACAATACAAGGACAACACTTGTCCGTCTCCGTGATGACACTTCACCACCTTGAGCACACTAGCTCGCCTTGAGGCCGATGCCTCTACAACTTCACTCAATTACAATGGAAGTGATCACACTTGATCACTTTACAAAAGAGCTCACTAAGCACAATCCTAGAACCAAATAGGAGACTTAGAGTATGGGATTGTGTAGTGCAAACAAGAGAGAAATAGAGGAATAGGCTCCAAGTAAGGTGTATGGAATTTTGGCTTTGGAGAGAAAAATCTTTTCTAAACTTAAACTTTGGAAATCTTGAAAACTCTTGTAAAAACTCTTGATATTCTTTGTAAAATTGTTAGTCATGTCACTTGAAGTGACTACCTATTTATAGGGGTCAAAAACTGCTCAAGAGATTCGTTGGAGACAAATCCCTAAAGTCAAAGAGTCAGAAAAATAGCTGTTGGACCTGTCAGAATTTTCTGACAGAGGCCGGTCGACCGGGTCGGTCGACCGCCAACGGTCAAAATCCGACCGTTGGGGCTCACCGGTCGACCGGGTCGGTCGACTGGCAATTTCCAGAGAGCAGCAGGTTGGGCCGGTCGAGTATCGGTCGACTGCCGGTCGACTGATACGCACATGCACAGTTGTGCATGTCGGTCGAGTGCCGGTCGACTGCCGGTCGACCGGGCACTGTGAATTCTGTAAAAACAGAATTTACAGACCTGGAAAATTTTGGATTTTGGTTTTTGGGTCTTGGGTTAATACTTTGGTCTTGAAAAATCATAGAGTATGAGCATGTGTCATACTACTATCAAGGTAAAATACTTTGATAAAAATCTTTTGATAAAACTTGATTTTCCATAAAATGTTTTTCCAAAAACTAGTCTTTCTAAAATCGTATTTCCAATACATATGTTCATTTAAAAACTAAGTTTGGAAATGGAAATAGAAAGTCTTTTTGAAGCCATAAACCACTCTAGAAAATGTGTGTGTGTGATATCCCATATCTCTACTTCTACTATTTAGTTTTGACAAAATATTCTAAAATGAAAATAAACAAAGTACAAATCTTGGATTCTTTAGCAAGTCTTGATCTTCTTCTTGAACTTTTCTTCAACGCAAATTCCGAAGCTTCCTATGTGCTTTAGCTTGGGAATGCAAATGTTGGGCAAACTCCAAAAGTGTGAGTCTTTTAGCGGAGTCGTCAAAATCTGTTTCTTTGAACCTGAAATACTTTAAAATAAGATTGTTAAATATATAACTAAATATGTTTTGCTATCATCAAAATAACCGGGATAATGGCCTTTGGGCCAACAGTACAGTAGGGTCTTATAGGATGCCCTTGTCAAGATGGTACCAGGAAGGAGAGGGCCAGTGCTCCCCTCGGTCGCCTGGAGGCCCTCAGGTCAAACCAGAAATGTAGTTGCACAACATACCTAAAACCACTGTAAACACGAACATATATTGATAGCCGCAAGTTTCCCCCGACCTAATGCAAGTTGATCATTTTTATGATTTATTATGTAATTATCAATTCACGGAAAGCAAGTGCATGACAAGATCAGGAGTTCAAGAGTACATGAGTATTATAATTTCAAGTCACCGTATATAATACAGGATTCCTGTAAATGTTATAATTTAAAGCCAAGTATCAATATATCATAACGAGGCGAGTATCAAGTAGTAGCGTAACAGGTGCCATGAAAATAATATAATATTAGTCAACATGACGAAGCAGGAAAATCTGAAGGGAAACTTCAAGAAACACCGAGAAATCTCAAGCTCCGGAATCTAAGTAACCAACGTGTTCAATAACCAATATTATATATAAAAAAGAGGAGGGGAAGGATGAATCAGAAAAAGTGAGAATGAAGACGCAGGGGGTCGCAGCCGCGGGAGGTTGCGCCACGATGATGTCACAAACGTGGGGTCTGAGACCCGCGTTTTATAACACAGGAAGAACGCAGACGCGAGCACATGCTCCGCATCACGTTAATACATGAACGCGAAGATCGCGTTAATACATGAACGCGAAGATCGCGGTAAAGAGGTGCTTGGACGCGGGAGTAAGTTCCGCGTCTAGTACAAAAACAGGAGAGAAAGGGAGAGACAGAGAAATGAGAGAGACGCAGGAATGAGGGAGTATGTGACGCAGGGAAGGAAAAGAGAAGGAGAAAAAGAAAGAAAGAAAGAAAGAAAGAAGGAATGAAAGAAAAGAGAAAGAAGGAAAGAAAAGAAGGGAAAGGGGAGGTTGGTCGGTTGGACCTCGCCGGCGGCGGCCGGAGTTGGCCAGAGTTGGCCGGAGATGGGTGGCCAAGGCCCCAAAAGAGAAGGTAGTTGATGGTGCAAGTATAGTTCAAATGAAAAAATGAAGATTTGAAAATGGTGTTTCGGAGGACGAACCTATAGTTCGTTGGAATGAGTATTCTGAGGAGATGAAGATGGCGTGGTTGGTAGTGGCTAAGATGGTGTAGGCGGTGGTGGAAATGGTGGAGAAGTTTTGAAGGTTAATGGTTGTTTTCTTGATGAAGAAGGAGGTGATGTTGGTGGTTGGAATTGGTATTATGATTGTTGGAATGGAGGAGGAGGTGGAGGAGAGTATGGTGGAGGTGTTGGTGGTGAAGGAGGTGGAGAGATGGCCGGCCAAGAGGGAGGCACGGTGGCTGCATTTAATGGACTGTTGTTGGCCTGAGCTTGCTGGAAAAGGAAGAAGGAAAGAAAATAATGAAGAGAGAGAAGAAGGGATGTGAATATATAAAGGGAGATGGTATATTTGCAAGTTTGCCATCCCACTAAATGAAACATGCGTTTCATTCAAAAAAAGGGCTGCGTCCCATATAATGAAAATTTGCGTCTAGCAGTTGTCTAGACGCAGTGATGGAACTCGCGTCCAGGAAAAATGCGAAAGTTGCGCTGATAAAAAGGACAAAAAGCATAGGAGTCTTGATCTGAGTTGATTTCCTTGAGGGACATAACATTAAATGCGGGATGGAGAGAGTCTCCGCATTAAATGTTGAACTCAGATTTAGTGGGTCTCGTGTCAGGCAAGGACAAAGAAAAGTAAAATATCCGGATAGAATTCCGGTATCTGGGAAAACACCGGAAACTCAGGAAAAGCCCGAAAAATGAAGTATCTTGAAAAGTTTCCCAAAAATTCACAAAAATAATAAATATTATTTTAAGATTTTTGGTGAAATCTATTTTTAGAAATTTAATTTCATTTTCAAAATAAAAATCCTGGAATCTACTGTGGACGGTCTCTACACCGGGTAGGCCGGATTTTTGATAAATTCTAAAAATTCTCCAAAAATTCATTTATATAGAAAATATGATTTTAAGAAATAATGTGAAAGTCATTTTTAAAATTTCAACTCTGTTTGTAAATTAAAAATCCGAAAGTCGGTCAGCGACACTAGTCGACACCGGTTTTGAAGATTTACAATTTAATTCCGAAAATTCCAGAAAATCATGAAAAATCTAGAATATTAAAAAATAATATTTAAAACTGAAATTGGTCAAATCTGAATACCAAAAAGGTCAAATCATACCATACTGCTATATGGGTAAGAATTTAAATAACAGAAAATAAGAAAATACGCTCAAAAAAATCAGGACACATAGCTGAGTACGTATACTGAGGACGGGGTGTTACAAAGAAGAATTTAATCGCGTGTCAACAACCAAATTAGCAAATCAAATATGGTAGATTTTACAGGTAACACATGAAGGTACTAATAAAGTTAAAGAATCTAAAATTTTTGTTCTTATTCACAGGTTTGAACTCTTCAAAATGAAGGAGAATGAAACCATTTCAGAAATGATTACAAGGTTCAACGACATTACAAATTCCTTAGTAGCCCTTGGAAAGAAATACACTCAAGTGAAAAAAGTTAGAAAGATTTTTCGTGCACTCACATCAGATTGGGAGAAAAAAAATCACTGCAATAGAAGAAGCAAATGATCTCTCAACAATGCTATTAGAAAACCTTATTGGTAATTTAATGGCCTATGAAGTGCAACTTGAAGATCGAAAGAAAGATGAACAACAACCTCAATCAAAGAAGAAAATACTTGCCTTCCATACATTCTCAGATATGGACAATTCAGATGATGATGAAGAGGAGATGGCAATGCTCTCAAGAAAATTCAGAAAGTTCTTAAAGTAAGGTAAGTTTAACCCTACATGTTTTAATTGTAATCAAACAAATCATATAAAGAAGGATTGCCCATTGCTAAGAACAAAGGGAAATTCAAGTTCAACAAATTCAACAAAAATAAAAAAGATTATCAGGCATCATGGGAGAATAGTGATTTATCTTCCTCTGACGAAGAAGAAGCCACTGAAACTGCAAATGTTTGTTTTATGGCTCAAGAAGAAGATGAGGCACAATATACTAAATTATTAGATGCATTTCATGAATTTTATGATGATCTTAAGAATGAAAAGATTAAAAATAAAATTTAATAAAGAAAAATGAAAGACTCAATAAATAAACTTTATTTTATGTTTCTCAAATTTCTTCTTTAATTTCTCAAAAGGATGACTTTGAAAAAGTTATATTATCTTTAAAAAAGGACAATGAGAATTTTTTAAAGGAGAATGTTTTGCTTCAAAGAGAAACTACTTTAAATTCTAGAATTTTAGTTTTAGATAAAGAAATATCAAGTTTCAAAGTTAAATATGAAGAAATTTTGAAAAATGTGACAAAATTTAATAAAGAAAAGAAAATTTAAATGATTTATTGTCTTATCAAAAGATTTCAAATAATCATTTTGGTCTTGGATTTTCAAAAGTTAAGTTTGAAAAATCTACACATGTTGGTCTTGAATTTTCCAAACATAAATCTACACATGTTTATGAAAAGAATCATAATCCATATAATTCTTTTGTGAAAAGAAACACTGATACTATTTCAAAAAGAATTAAGAACAAATTTATATGAATTCCTAAAAATTTAAGTGTTATGGATAAAAATTCTTATATTGCATCATATATACATCATGTATGTAATTCTTGTGATTATATTTATACTAGAAAATGGAAACCAAATTCAAATTGGGTTTGGGTTCCTAAAGGTTAATTGTTTTTGACCCTATTATGATTGGTACCATTCAAAATGTTTGTCTTATAGGTACCTTATAAAAAAGTGATATCTTGATTATTTCAAACAATTGATATTGTAAAATATAATGTATCATATATATATGTGTCATGATATATTTTTTACAGGGGGAGAACACTTGTTTTTCTATATTTGTTATAACCTGTTCTCTGTAGGGGGAGTTTATCTCTGTAGGATAGTTTATGTGCACACTACTTGTCATCATCAAAAAGAGAGAGAATGTTGGAACCTAGATTTTTATGATAACAATTGTGATGCAGATTCATTGGAGCTCAATCTCAAAAGCTAATGATGAGTTCTAAGTGCTCAAGATTACTCAAGGATATTTGGCTATTTTTGTGTATTTTTTATAGATTGTTAAAAGCCTTGAACACACGCACAATATAATCATATAGTCGACTTATACCTAAGTCTAGTCGACTAATATATCCTCTAGTCGACTTACTCCTCTATGTAGTCGACTAAGTATTTCCACAAATATATATCAACTTTCTATTTCTTTACTGTAAGCAGTATTAGTCAACTTACCTACACTACTCGTTGACTAATTCAAGTTGTAGTCGACTAACCCTTTCTGCTGGTCGACTAAGTTTAGTTTTCAAAGACATATCTTTCTGTGTCAGTCTTGATGTAGTCGATTGGATACCTTGACTAGTCGACTAACCCAGGCAAAACTTGTTCTATTAGTCGATCAATTTCATACCCTAGTCGACTGATTGGTCGCTAATGTTGCATATTTAGTATTATATTTTCATACTTATTATAGAATAAAATCTGCATTGTCCTAATTAAATGTTTAATTTATTTGCAGGCCCATTCTTTAAGGAGATGAAGAGAAATGAGCCCAAAAGCCCACCAAAATTCTGAATTAAATCAGAATTAATTCGAGCTCACTGAATCAGGGCAAAATCAAGAGGTTGAAAACCGGTTGAGAAGAATCCTCTCAGAATCAATCGGTTGAAGCAAAGATCAACGACCATTTCTTCAAAATCTCGGAGCTGAACTGCAAATCCAACTCAAGATAAAACCAGAACTCGAACCCGGGGAGACCCACCAGCAGGGTGTGGCCACCTGGCCACACCCTGGCCACGAAAACGCGACCAAAGCCGCATTTTCGCGGCTTGGTTGGGGAGTTAGGGGGAGCGTTTGCTCCCCCGATCTCCCCGGGATCCTGCACGTTGGGGTTTTGCCTATAAAAGGCCAGTATTTGCACTGAAAATGGGACGACCATGCAGAGATAGTATTTAGCCTAGTTTTCATTCTTTGTAGTTTAGGTTTTTCTTTTCTTTTTATGTAATTTGTATGTAAGCTTAGGTTAGATGAAGATTCATGTAAGTAAGAGAGAGAGGCTGATGTTGAGAGTGACACCGATGTATCCTCCTCCTTTCTTCCATTGTTTCTGCAAGTAATAAAGGTAAAAGCTTCTTTTTATGTTAGTATTTTCTTTTGTTTCCTTCTTCCTCTTTCTACTTTACCTCTTTGTTTTTGATGAGCTTGCAAGTGAATCCAGAAGTATAAGTATACAAAAGCCTTTGTGAGTGCCAACGATACTTCATGAAGACGTTCTCCTCCTCAAGATCCGTATCACTTCATTCTTGCAAGGCTTGATGATATAATGCGAACAGGGACTGAGCTCGATCTTATGACCTATGCGTTGAACGCCTCCAAAGTAAGGTAGAACATGCAAAGGTTTCCAAGTAAGTCATCAATCAATTAGGTAAGTATTTCTTCAACCTTCTTTCTTTTCTTTTATTTCTTTAGTATAGATCACCACATCTTCCAAATCTTCTTTCATTCTTTTTCAATTCATTTGTACATAATCGCTTTCATCGTTTTCTGATTTCTCCACCTTCTTCATCTATCGCTTTCTTTTTAACTTTAACCTTTAACTCTTCTTTAATTTTTATTTCTTAAAACAAAGAAGAACTTTCGTTTTGTCTTCATTAAGATTTCAATAAAGAACCGTGAACGCTTCTATCGCAAAACCCTCCTTGTGGATCACGACCCGCATAGCCACTTGCTACAGCGGTAAGAATTGAGCACTTGCACATCTTCATTCTAAATCTAAAATTCTTTATTTTGTGTGCAGGTAAAGCTTCAATCAAATTTTGGCGCCGTTGCCGGGAGGGTAACGTTTTTATTGAAATCTGATTTTTATTGAAAATTTTTTAGAACTAAAACGAATTTTCTTCTCTGTTGCATGTTATAGGGCAAGCAAAGCAGGAAATTAAGATTACAGTAACATATAAGTGGTATTGGGCCTCTGCTCTAGAAAGCAGAGACCAATTACCCTCTGTTTTGTCGCGTTTTTACGGCCCAAGCCGCGGTTCCGCGGCAAAAAGGAGTTGACTACTAACGTTGTTTTTGCAGGGCTGCTTGACTTGCAAAATTCTAGTTTTCTGCAATTTGTTTTTTCTTATATGCCATCACCATAATCCTGCTAATAAACCAACAGTAAAATACTTATTGAAAAAGATAAAAAATTGATTAGACGTTTGCATTTTAGGCACGTGTCTTTTCAATTCTTTTATTTTACTGTTGAAGAGTGCTGGAGCAAGGTACGTTCGCATTGCATGTAGAATAGGACTCACCTCTTGGTTGATTTTCATTGCTTTGAGTGAATCTTATTTACATATTTTGTACACTTGCACAAACTTATCTTAAGGGCACTAACCCATAACAAGATAAGGTGGGGATTTAATCACCCTTCCTTGGCCCAAAAATCAGATTCCAAGCACTCACTAACCCAAGCCTAACTAAAAATGAGTAGACATTGGCCCTAGGGACATCTCGGACTCAATTAGGAGATTATCCTAAGGGGGAAAAGTGTTGGAATTGGACTCCTGCAAAATCAGTGTCTAGGAAAGGGATTAAGGGCCGAAAGCCTGAAGGTTGGTGGTTATTTAATTAAGGAACGTCTTTGACGGAAAACCTCCCACCAACCTTGCCCTAACCTGGCTGATTAGCTTGTGGTCAAAGTCTGCATTAAACCTCCCGTGGACAGTCTAATCAGTTTGGAGTCGTCTAGGTCATAGGTCTACCTTAACTTAGTTAGAATTTTTTTCTTTTTTGTTTGCTTATTTGTTTGTTTTTCTTTCTTTTTGTTTGTATTCTATTATGTGATATGGCTTATAATAACAATTTTTTCAACTTCAATAATAATCCATATTACACACCGACTTCTTTTTCGGATATTACCAACCCGGCATATCATAACTTTAACCAACCTAGTGTGCCGGATTGGTCTTATCCGAATCAATATAACCCATACCCCCAATCTAATAACTATAATTTCCATAATGATTTCAACTCTTCACAGAGTCAGTGGGGATTCACCTCCCCTGAGTCCAATTTTCAACCAACTTGTCCTCCTTCTCCACCTTGTCCACAATATTTTCAAGAGTCTTACTCAGTTCCACCAGTCCAAAATAGAAAACTATCAATTTTGGAAATGAGTATGCGTGAGTCCAAACACAAATCCCAAAATCTGATGGACTCACAATTTCACCACCAATTCCAAGACAACACTTCATCTTTTCAACACAACAATGAGCATATCACCTATGAAGAGATGCTTGAAGCCATGACTCAGGCTCAAAACGCTCGTAATCGTGACATAGATATGATGGTCCAATCTTTACGTTCCCACCGTTTGGCCAGTTCTGATGTCGGTAACTATTCTGTTAGAGCCGAAGAGTCATGTAGTTTTGGAAATCAAGGTTCCATTTCAGAACAGTCATTTGAACTTGCCCAAACTCCAAATTTTGAAAAGAATATTGACAGTTTGGCAAGTTATCCTTTTCCTGAAATCGAACTTGAAAATGAATATGATCATGAATCTCAACTTAGTGATTCAATTTTACTTCCTGATTCAATAATGACTCCGGTGTCTTCACCTGACTTCAATCTTTTCCTGAGTCAACATTGGATCCTGTGCCAATTCATCATGAAATTGAATCACCTATTTTTGATGATCATATTGAACTTGACCAATTTTACACTTTTGAAAATCCTATTGACAAATTGGCAAGTTCTCATTTTTTGATATTGAACTCAATGAGATATGTGACCTAGATTCTCAAATCTGTGATCCAGTTCAACTTTCTGAATCAATATTGACTCCTGTTTTGTTACCAAACTTGAGTAATATTTTAGAGTCAGTTTTGATTCCCCCACCTATCATTCCTGAACTTGAATCACCAATATTAAGTCACATTCCATTGTTGGAAAATAAATGTGGACTTGAGTTTCAACTTCTTGACTTGGACCCGCTTCTTGAACCAATCTCGACTCCTGAACCTTTACTTGACTTAAGTCATCTTCCTGAGTCGGTATTAGTTCCTATATTTCCTGAGTCCAAGTCAATCATTCTATCATTTCATACTCCATTTTGGGACAAGGTGGTTGACAAATTTGACTCCGAAATCAATTATGGAATTTGGAAATTAGATGGGGTCAAATATTTAATAAAAATCCTTCATGGATTCATCATTTTAATGGGTTATATTAGAGAAATTCTGGTGGGTTCCTCTGAACCCAACGAAAAGTTGATTGGGCCACATTTCGTGGACCAATCAGACCACCACTGGAACCACCACCTTAAGGTAACATTTTCCTTCCCTTTCGTCTTTTTCATGCATCTATGCATTAATTCATACATTGAGGACAATGCATGAGATAGGTGTGGGGGAGGGTCTAACATAACTTAAGTTTTTTCTTTTTATTAAAAAAAGAAAATTAACATTTTCTTTACTTTTAAAAACTTTTTGGAAAATAGAAACAATATTTTGACATATTTTTTGTAAGAAATTAAGTTAATTTTAAGGAATAGGAAAATTCAAATTAGGATTTCTTATACTTGGTCAAAATAAGATTATTTGTTTGATTTTTAGGGTTAGGAAGAAAATTTGTCAAAGTAATTTAGTCTTGATCTTTACCTTAATGAAATATGCACACTTCATACACTTACACACTTAGGGTTCAAAAATAAAGATTCGTATACCTTATATATAAAAAAAGAAAAAAAGAAAAAAAATATCTATAAAAATGAACAAGTCTAATTATTGATTAGCTAGGTGCTTTGGCCTAAGCAAGCCTTAGTATTTATGCGAAAGATGATTAGATAAGTTTAAGAAAAAAATATAAAATCCTCTGATTAAGCTGGGTATTTGTGCCTAATAAAGCATAAGTATTCACGCCTAAAAGTGGTTCAAATAATAAAATCCTTAGTTTTGTGGCCTTATTTGCTCGAGTCCTTAAGTCCTTGGGGTGTTTTCTCACCCGGTGCCCTAAGACCGTTTGGTTTGGGAGTCATCAATTAAAGGCTCGTCACATGGACAGATTAGAAAGCCTAATAGAACTAAGGAATAATACCACAAATATATATATAAAAATAAATAAGGCATAAGAGTTAGAGTTAATGAACTCTTCGTCAAAATTTTCACGATCACAAGGTGCATATGACTTAGAGTAAAGTAATAGACTAGATGAGAAGTACAATTTAACTCCTTACCTTGATTGATAACAAATTTTTGAATAGAGACTAAGTTTAGGAATGAAAAATTCAGTCTTCCTATAACTTATAGATTGCTTAAATCTTACAATTATATTTCAAATATTTTTCTCTTTCAAAATGCTTTTCGAAAATACTAACTCTTTATTTCTCTTTCTTATGGATTTTGTGGGTACAATCCGCTGAAAACCCTCACGAGACAAAACTCGTCCTCTAGGGGAAACCTAGAGGTTTAACGGCTTGTTGCACATGCTCAGTGCAATCGCGTGACCTGCGAAAGTGGTCTAATAATCCTTAGTATAGTTTAGTTGTTTTGCTCGAGGACGAGCAAAAGATAGGTATGAGGGTGTGATTGGTCGCTAATGTTGCATATTTAGTACCATATTTCCATACTTATTATAGAATAAAATCTGCATTGTCCCAATTAAATGTTTAATTTATTTGCAGGCCCATTCTTTAAGGAGATGAAGAGAAATGAGCCCAAAAGCCCACCAAAATTCTGAATTAAATCAGAATTAATTCGAGCTCACTGAATCAGGGCAAAATCAAGAGGTTGAAAACTGGTTGAGAAGAATCCTCTCAGAATCAATCGGTTGAAGCAAAGATCAACGGCCATTTCTTCAAAATCTCGGAGCTGAACTGCAAATCCAACCCAAGATAAAACCAGAACTCGAACACGGGGAGACCCACCAACAGGGTGTGGCCACCTGGCCACACCCTGGCCGCGGAAACGCGGCCAAAGTCGCGTTTCTGCGGCTTGGTTGGGGAGTTAGGGGGAGCGTTTGCTCCCCCGATCTCCTCGGGATCCTGCACGTTGGGGTTTTTCCTATAAAAGGCCAGTATTTGCACTGAAAATGGGACGACCATGCAGAGATAGGATTTAGCCTAGTTTTCATTCTTTATAGTTTAGGTTTTTCTTTTCTTTTTATGTAATGTATGTAAGCTTAGGTTAGATGAAGATTCATTTAAGTAAGGGAGAGAGGCTGATGTTGAGAGTGACACCGATGTACCCTCCTCCTTTCTTCCATTATTTCTGCAAGTAAAAAGATAAAAGCTTCTTTTTATGTTAGTATTTTCTTTTGTTTCCTTCTTCCTCTTTCTACTTTACCTCTTTTGTTTTTGATGAGCTTGCAAGTGAATCCAGAAGTATAAGTATACAAAAGCCTTTGTGAGTGCCAACGATACTTCATGAAGACGTTCTCCTCCTCAAGATCCGTATTACTTCATTCTTGCAAGGCTTGATGATATAATGCGAACAGGGACTGAGCTCGATCTTATGACCTATGCGTTGAACGCCTCCAAAGCAAGGTAGAACATGTAAAGGTTTCCAAGTAAGTTATCAATCAAATTAGGTAAGTATTTCTTCAACCTTCTTTCTTTTCTTTTATTTCTTTAGTATAGATCACCATCTTCCAAATCTTCTTTCATTCTTTTCCTATTCATTTGTACATAATCGCTTTCATTGTTTTCTGATTCTCCACCTTCTTCATCTATCGCTTTCTTTTTAACTTTAACCTTTAACTCTTCTTTAATTTTTATTTCTTAAAACAAAGAAGAACTTTCATTTTGTCTTCATTAAGATTTCAATAAAGAACCGTGAACGCTTCTATCGCAAAACCCTCCTTGTGGATTACGACCCACATAACCACTTGCTATAGCGGTAAGAATTGAGCACTTGCACATCTTCATTCTAAATCTAAAATTCTTTATTTTGTGTGCAGGTAAAGCTTCAATCATCGACTATAGACAATTTCTGACTGTTAATCAGTTATTAATTTTCTGGTGTTTCTCTAATGTTCTGATATTCAAATTTGAGTTGATAACTTTCCTAACTGACCATTGATTTCACCTATAAATAAGGATATTGTCATAGTCTAAACACACCAATTCAAAACATTAGTTTTCTGTCCAAACTCTGTTAAAAAATTCTGTTTTCTAGAAAACTAGTTTCTACTTTCATTTTCTCACACAATTCCAATCCTATTGTGAAGAATTCTGAGAGTCCACCTATAAGAGTCCTTGTTCACGATCACATACAAGTTTCAAGGCTTATAGGATACTTTGAAATTATTCAAAGAGAAGAGTTGTACAAGATTGTCTTCTTAGTGTTGAGAAGAGTTGTACAAGGAAGTTGTCTTCTTGGTGTAGAGAAGAGTTGTATGGATTTGGCAAAGGTTGTTTTGTCAAGTAGTGTATAAGGAGTTGATTTTGTCTGTATAAAATTAGGATAAGAAAAATCTCAAGCGGGTTGCTTGGGGACTGGACGTAGGTCACTAGGACCGAACCAGTATAAAATCTCTCGTGTTTGCGTTTGTATTATTTTCTGAGATTTATTTCCTTTCTTGCAAGTATTTATTTAACGCTATTCATCTTTATTTTAGTGTGTGTTACCATTATTTTTAGATCCTACAACCCTTTCTCTTTCCATAATACTCTAACCTGGTTCATGTCCCGTTGCGGTCTTCCTTGAAACTCCACCTCGCGATGAGCTCCTTTTCTAGATTATTCATGAAACTCTATGTAATGCCCCGATTCCGCAGGTATGGAGTCGTTACTGCGACGTGTATACGCAGGACGGAAATACCCTCACGTATATGCGCTAAGCATCAGTAAAAAAAATTACATACAATATATATAATTATTCCAATATTAGATAAGTACAGAATACTTGCCAAAAGGTCAATCACTATGATAGATATGAAAACAAAAATAAATAAGAAAATAAAGACTGAGTAATACAAATACATAAGAATAATAGAGGCAATGGAGCTCCAATAAATATCCTGTGAAATATCAGATACTACGATACCCCTGGATCTTCAACCTAAGCATGCAAACTCAGGGTCGTCGAAAAACGACCTAGTGAGTAGTAAAATGAAGCAAACAGTAATATATATATATAGTAGTAACAATCACAATACTATATAATACACATTTAAATTCCAGTGATACAATATAATTATACGAACAATTGAGATATATGCACAATTATAAACAACTGTTATATTAACATTATAATATTATAAATGCCTAACATATTACAACAATATTAGTTTAACAATATTATCCAATTATATAACATTAATATCAAAATAGTAATGGATAGAGTCTTATATATCACTACCCTTTATATTATTATGTTCGTATACTCAGTAGAAGTTACGCCATTTGTATGGTATGATCAATATGAGTAATAAGATGCAATATTTAGTTATATATTAACAAAATCAAGTTGATTAATGAACATGTATTAAGTCCTAATTATAATATATTTGTTTTTTAGACTAATAGTAATAGTAACACAATAGTATCGTGATAAATATTTAAACATGAATACATGGGACAGAGAATACATTGAATACAGAGTGTACATGTACATGAATATTGTGTCTGTGAAAAAAACAAGAAGTGCAAAGTATACATGTGATATGGTGGCGGATAAGATAGCAGGAAGTATAACAAGTATAAATAGACAATAATCTACATGTATCGAGCATGTCATAATAATAATCAGTATCGTCTGGTATTTTAATCAATCTCTTTCAGTGTCTCATACCACTGACAGTTCATATTGGAGCCCGCACTCCAGTCGAACCCATCGCATACATGTACCATTATCCGAACAAGAGAGTAACCAAATAACATGCGTTCTTGATGTCAAATTTGTTTATACAGTTTTATATTTTAATTGAAAACTCAATGATTAATGAACTCTGGTCGGGTAAGTGTAACCCGTGCATACCCGGGACCATGACCTTAAACAAACCCCTGTCTGCTGATACCAAGGCTACCTGTTAAGGTAGGAGTAAGAAACAAGAAGCTCAATGAGTTATATACAATTGACAACCAACACTATTGTTCCCTGCAGTGGGATAAATGTGGATCCATGACATCCACCCGACAAGACCTAGTCAACTGTCAAGCCTCCCCCATCTCCATATTATATTTATTATATTTAAACTACACAGTGTATCAGGAATAAGAACAATGCATGGTACATGTAATAGATAATAGGATATGAGCTTTATTGATATCATAAAACAAGTTAATGGGAAACGAGAAACAAGACATGTGGGATTCTAAAGGTGGCCCCCATGGCTTAGATCCACGTGGCACTTAGTTTCACACATCGCATAACAACGACACTCATGTCTAGTAATGGAGTATTATAACGATACCAGTAACAGTAAATAGTCATGTAACAGAAATACATGAATATCCATGCAACAGGAATAGTGATCTATGCAACAGGAGTACAGAACCAATCAACGCATGTATACAGATGATTCTGTGTAACAGTAATATAAGAACATGAACTAGCTGTGTAAAAAGTATTCATGCAATAGTATCTAGTGTAATAGCGTGCCCGTGTATCAGTGGTATATGAATATAAAATAATAGTGTCTAGTGCAACAATATCTGTGTACGGTGATACAGATACATGAAATGATAGTTCGTTGTGTTGGCCCAAAGGCCTTTCACTCTAGTTTTGATGATGATTAACTCATGTAGTTATGTTTACTAATAATCTTGTGATGTTTAGTTTCAGATCCTTAATCAAGATATTAGTTGGTGATTAGCTTCAACAAAGGAGTTTTGGAGCTTCTCACATGGTGATTCAAGCGCCGAGCATCAAGATCATATATAGCACTCGTTGGAGTCAAGCTCGGTGGATCACGGTTTGGATCGAGTCGGCTTGAAGACGGAGTTCGTCAAGAAGACCTCGGTACATAGTTTAGTTTTATTTTTAGATCCATTTGTAAAGACTAGATAGTGTGATATGATCAAGTTCCCAACACACACACGTTTTATGTTTTGGATATTGGTTTTCAGTTTTTAGTTTAACCGATATTAGTTTTCATGAATAGATATTATATCAAAACAAGTTTACTTGGTTTTATGTATATTAGAATTGTTCTATATACATGTATGCTTCATATCTTAGACAAACTCATTTTGATATGCCTATTCATGTGCTTTAGGTTTTGTGTTTTAACAAAACATATTTTTGGATTTATTGTCAAAAACATGGATATATATATATATATATATATATATATATATATATATATATATATATATATATATATATATATATATATATATATATATATATATATATATATATATATATATATATGTTTCATGTATATTGGACTTATGTCCATATGCATCATGCTTCAAAGTGTTTAAGTATCATGTTTTTGTATTTGGATGAGTTTTGGACAAAGCGTATTTTCAATTCAAAAATCCAAGTTTGGAAAAATACGATTTTTGATTTTCGGAAAAATTTGTAAGTCACAAAAATGGTTCAAAAAATGTGTTGAAATTTTTCACACAAGTTTGTATATCAATGCATTATGCTAAAACTATTTTTGTGAATTTTTAAGGAATTTATGGGATTTTTAGAATATTTTAAACCAAGTTTTTCTATCCCAGAACTGTGCTTGCCAGGCTCTGGCGGTCGAGCGGGACGGTCGACCGGACCCAGAGTCGGTCGACCGACATGCACAAAACGTGCACGCTGGCCAGCCACTTGGGCCGGTCGACCGGGCGGTCGACCGACTGCAAGTACCCCACTCTCGGGTGGGGCGGTCGACCGGACCGGTCGACCGTAAGGCTTGGGCGGTCGACCGGGCGGTCGACCGGCCAGAGAGCATTTGCTCTCTGGATTGGGACGGTCGACCGGACGGTCGACCGCTAGCCTCCAACGGTCAAAAATTTTGACCGTTGACGGTCGACCGGGCCGGTCGACCGCCAGCCGCCAGAGCTGTTTTTCAGCTCCAACGGCTAGTTTCTTGGGAGGACTATATATACCCCATTGGTTTGAGTTTTTCCCCAAGATTTGAAGAGCCAAAATTTTTATACTCTCCAGTGTTTTTACAAGCTTTCAAAAAGTGTTTTAAATCTTAAAGATTTCATCTTTATTTTTGTTTTCAAGGGTTTGGAAAAATCAAAGAAAAAAATAGGATTTTGGGATATTGTTTTAGATCTTCATTTCTATCATTTCAAGAAGTTTCCCAAGTAGTTTTCTTTGTTATTTGATTTCCAAAACACCTTGATTTTCACACTTGAGCTATATCTCCTATCCTATTCTATAGGATCTTTTGTTTTTGTGGGAAAAGAGATAGTTTGTAGTCTTTGTAACCACCAAGTTGTAAACCCTTTGCTTTGTGATATCCCTCTTTGGTAGAGGTTAATTTGGGTTGTGGTTGACTCCCTCTTTGGTAGAGGTTGAGGTTGTGTTTTACTCCCTCTTGGTGAGGTGGAGTTAGAGTTGGTGCTTGTATCCCTCTTGGTGAGGTGGATTTGTTGTATTGGTGGAGTTTGGTACTCCGGTCTTCGGTAGACCATTTGTATTGCCTCGATGGAGGTTGTATTGGTTGAGAGAGGAGTTCGATACTTCTAGTGGATTGGAAATCCTTCTCGGTGAAGGTGGGGATGTAGAGCTCGGTGCTCGAACCTCAAAACACATCTTGTTGTTTGCGTTTGATCGATTGACTCTTAACTCTCTCTCTCTTTACCTTTGTGCATTGCATCATTCATATTGCCATATCATTTATATGCTTGTGTTGTGCCTTGCATTGATTCATATTGCCTATATCTATATGCTTGGTTGTGTTTGCTTGTGTGCCTCACTTGTGCTTAACCACGAGAGCTTCATATAGCGCCTCAACTCTTATTCAGAGGAATCAAGAGGAGTTAGTCCAGAGTCCTTCACGGGGAATTCGGGTACACTCGTTGATTGTACTAAGTGTTGTTGCAAATTAGTTTTAAATTCTGCATTTAGTATTTAGATTAGCATTATCACCTATTCACCCCCCTCTAGGTGATTTCAATTGGTATCAGAGCCTACGCTCCTGATATTTGGTTTAACCACCTAGGAATGAGATCTTCGTTTGCTAATTTATCATTTGCATTTTGCACATATATATTGTTTGCACACACTCATGGATTGCTTGTCACCTCCCATGTTTGATGTTTCCAACATTGACACATGGAAACTTAGGATGTCCATGTATTTAAAAACCCTAGGTTTGCATGTTTTCCTTGCTGCTACCAAGAAATGTTATCTTGGTAATCGCAATCATGTAGGGGCCAATACACAAGCCCTTGAGGCTATTAGAAGCACGCTAAATAAAGAATATCTTATGCTTGTTTCTAACTTTGATTCCGCCTTTGCAGTGTGGAACAAGTTGACCACCTCCAAGCTTCAATTGCCAATTCAACCGGAGGAGGAATCTAGCGGAGAATCCGAGTCACAATGCTTCATGGTCCAAGGGAATGACTCCCTTGAGGTATATTCGAAATCTCAACTAGATTGTGATGATGCTAGTTCTTCTAGTAATGAGCATGTTGATCCTAACACTTTAAATGAATAACTTTCTATTGTTTGTGAAAAATTGATAGAAAAGTATAATCTTTTGAAAAAGAAGACTTTTGCATTAAATTAAGAAAATAAAAATTTGTCTTCTAAACTTGGTTTGGTTTTGCAAGAGAAAGAGGAGATTTCTAATGAAAGGGATTCATTGAAATCTAAGCTTGAACTTGCCCTAAAAGAAAATGAATTTTTGAAAAATAAAAATGATTGTGAAATAATTTTGAAGAAAAATGAAAAATTGTCTTCAAAAGTTGATTTTGTAGTAAAAGAGAATGATTCTTTGAAAAATAAAATAATTTCTATTTCAAATGATTTAGATGTTTGTTTAAAGAAAAATGAATCTTTGCAAAATAATATAGATTCACATGTTTGCTATGCTAAGGTAGTTTCACCTAGTTCACCCATTGCATGCTCCACTTCTTCTTTAATTAAAAATGATATATCCATGCTAAAGAAGAATATTGATTGTTTGGGCTCCACTTTGAGCCATTGTGTTTTGAGTCATACACGTTTGGAATTTTTGTTTCGAAAGAAACAAGTTCCATCTATGCATGCACACCCTCCATGGCATACACATGCTACTCACGATCACAACCATCACACAATGTATGCTCATGTGTACACATGTACACATTGTGGACGTAAGGGCTACCTTGCTAAGTTTTGCTATGATCGTATACATGATGAAAATTTAGCAACTAAATTTGTTTGGGTTAGAAAAGGTACTAACCCCCATGGACCCAAAAGAGTGTGGGTACCAAAGACCACCCCTATTATATTTGATGTAGGTATGGGCTCTCGCATGACGTGAGAGTTGCGGTACCTTGAGGTGGATGCGTTCCGAGCTTCATGAGGACTATTTGGATGCATCACTTTCAAGGGAAGTTTGGTGGGAGGACCACCTTGGTTTGGAGAACTAGAGAGGTGCCCTCATCGGTTTTGGTTTCGATCTCTAACTCCCGGTTATATTTGCATGCTTTTCATGTTCATTGTTTATAGCATGTTTTGATGTTTATTGATTATTATGATTATGCCATGTTAATTAGATTGGTGATATACATGTTAGTTATTTGAGACACCCATGTTTAATATGGACTTATATCATTGTGTTCTCACTTTGTTTTAAACTAATATGTATGTCCTAGATCTAATGCATGTGTATAAACATAATGATCATATGGATGTTTATGATTTTTGTTTTGATGCTTTATGTTTTGATTAGTATGTTAAATACCATGATTATTAGACCATTGACATACATGTATAGCTTTTGAGATCACCCATGTTCATATGGATCATTCTTTGTGTTCTCACATATGTTTAGCTATTATGTATATCATAACTCTAATAGCATGTGGATTTAAATAATGATTATATTTATATTTATCATGTTGATTTATGTCTTGTTTTATGCTTCATGATTTGATTACATGTTTAAATGTTAAAAACTAGGATATATATACTTGTACATATAGTAGGCTACAAATAGATCATTTATATGTGTTTGTGCTTGAACTCTCATTTGTACCCATTAGATGTACTAGTATAGTCTAGTTTTGATGATTCATGCATTTGACTTGTATTCCTATTTTATCCACGTTTTCATGTTTATGTGTTTTCACTTCATGTATATGTTTATTTTGCCAAACCTTAAGATATACATGTATACCCCTTGAGTCATTTGCTTTTCATGTAAATCTTTATTATGGACTCAAATTGTATTTAGGGATATGTATGTATACTTCTTGTTTTGTCAAAACATACATATGCCTTGAAGTATAAATTGTTTCTAATGAAAATTTAGTTTTTCATGTTTTCATGTTTAAAGGAATTTCACATGAGCTTATTGACTATCTTTCATGATTATGTTCTTCACATTTTATTTGAACACTCACCTTTATTGTTTACTCATGTTTTATTTTCATGAGTCATATTTATGCTTCATTGACCTTGAGTGTTGGCTATCATGTAAATTTCATGTTTCATGAAAAATATTTTGTTTTTATTCTTTACTTGAAGGATTTCGTACTAGTTTACAAGTTTTTCCATTTAACTAGTTCGTATTCTTCGTCATGGTAGAGTTTTCATACAATATTTTCAAACCCATTTTTGAAAACCCCTACCTTCCACGGGCGGTTGGTTGGGAGACCATGCCTTGTATGTTCATATTGAAAATCATTTTAAACATGTGCATGAATGGGTGGAAAGGTATTATGAGATATACACTTGATATTATTGTTGTTTCAATTGGTATCATTGGATTCTTTCAATTGGTATCAATATTGACATTTATTGTATACTCATATATATTCTTATGTATGTATGCATACTCTTCAAATAGTATCAATTTCGATTGGTATCTAAATTTTCATCATATATATGTTTAACTTGTGCTCAAAAATATCACAAATTTTGTTTATGCTAAAGCTTGAATTTTAATGACTATCATGTTTAAATTGATTATTTTTCAATTGGTATACTAATACAAGCTTATGCATCGTTTTAGTTGGTATTTCATAAAGGGGGAGAAAATCTTGTATTTCATCTTTCAATTGGTATTTTGTTTACCATTGGTTTTGTATTCCACTCCCTTACTTTATGATAGAAAATGATTTAAAAAAATATATTGATTTTTAATTTGGTATCATATGATTATAGGGAATAATAATTTCAATTTGGTATCATATGCTTAAAAAGAATAATACTTTCTATTGGTATCAAGATTTCATTTGTTTACTTATCAATTGGTTTATGTTTTCATTTTGATATTAAATGTTGATTAAGATTTGTTTTAATGCCTCATTTACTTTCAATTGGTAGGCATTTCTTAAAACGTTTTTATGTTCATCTTCAATTGGTATCAATATGCACTTCATTAACACATTGTTTTTTAATTGGTATCATATTTGATTGTACCCCTTATTGATATCGTTTTTGTTTTAAGACAAAAAGGGGAGAACATTTTGTTTTGCTTTTTTTCACCCCTTTGTTGATGATTGACAAAAAGGGAGAGAAGAATTTGAGATTATATGCATGTTTTGTATACATGTTTTATGTTTATAAAATGGAGAAATAATTTGTTTTAGTATCAAAAGCATGTTTTATTAGTAATAAAGTTTTACCTTTTTAAATTGGTATCAAGAGCATGTTTTTCAAATTAATTTATTTTATGCATGATTGATGCATATTCATGTTTAGTATTTCTTGCATATATTTATTGTTTATTGCCATGCATGAGTTAAGGGGAGCTTCTTTGAAGCTTAACTTTAATCCATGCATATACAACTCCATGAGTTTTGTCATCATCAAAAAGGGGGAGATTGTTGGCCCAGGGGCCTTTCACTCTAGTTTTGATGATGATTAACTCATGTAGTTATGTTTACTAATAATCTTGTGATGTTTAGTTTCAGATCCTTAATCAAGATATTAGTTGTTGATTAGCTTCAACAAAGGAGTTTTGGAGCTTCTCACATGGTGATTCAAGCGCCCGAGCATCAAGATCATATATAGCACTCGTTGGAGTCAAGCTCGGTGGATCACGGTTTGGATCGAGTCGGCTTAAAGACGGAGTTCGTCAAGAAGACCTCGGTACATAGTTTAGTTTTGTTTTTTAGATCCATTTGTAAAGACTAGATAGTGTGATATGCTCAAGTTCACAACACACACACGTTTTATGTTTTGGATATTGGTTTTCAGTTTTTGGTTTAATCGATATTGGTTTTCATGAATAGATATTATATCAAAACAAGTTTACTTGATTTTATGTATATTAGAATTGTTCTATATACATGTATGCTTCATATCTTAGACAAACTCATTTTGATATGCCTATTCATGTGTTTTAGGTTTTGTGTTTTAACAAAACATATTTTTGGATTTATTGTCAAAAACATGGATATATATATGTTTCATGTATATTGGACTTATGTCCATATGAAACATGCTTCAAAGTGTTTAAGTATCATGTTTTTGTATGTGGATGAGTTTTGGACAAAGCGTATTTTCAATTCAAAAATCCAAGTTTGAAAAAATACGGTTTTTGGTTTTCGGCAAAATTTGTAAGTCACAAAAATGGTTCAAAAAATTTGAAATTTGTGTTGAAAATTTTCACACAGGTTTGTATATCAATGCATTATGCTAAAACTATTTTTGTGGATTTTAAGGAATTTATAGGATTTTTAAGAATATTTTAAACCAAGTTTTTCTGTCCCAGAACTATGCCTGCCAGGCTCTGGCGGTCGACCGGACCGGTCGACCGACGTGCACAAAACGTGCACACTGGCCAGCCACTTGGGCCGGTCGACCGGGCGGTCGACCGACTGCAAGTACCCCACTCTCGGGTGGGGGCGGTCGACCGGACCGGTTGACCGTAAGGCTTGGGCGATCGACCGGGCGGTCGACCGGCCAGAGAGCATTTGCTCTCTGGATTGGGACGGTCGATCGGACGGTCGACCGCTAGCCTCCAACGGTAAAAAATTTGACCGTTGGCAGTCAACCGTGCCGGTCGACCGCCAGCCGCCAGAGCTGTTTTTCAGCTCCAACGGCTAGTTTCTTGGGAGGAGTATATATACCCCATTGGTTTGAGTTTTTCCCCAAGATTTGAAGAGCCAAAATTTCTATACTCTCCAGTGTTTTTACAAGCTTTCAAAAAGTGTTTAAAGCTTAAAGATTTCATCTTTATTTTTGTTTTCAAGGGTTTGGAAAATCAAAGAAAAAAATTAAGATTTTGGGATATTGTTTAAGATCTTCATTTCTATCATTTCAAGAAGTTTCCCAAGTAGTTTTTCTTTGTTATTTGATTTCCAAAACACCTTGATTTCCACACTTGAGCTATACCTCCTATCCTATTCTATAGGATCTTTTGTTTTTTGTGGGAAAAGAGATAGTTTGTGGTCTTTGTAACCACCAAGTTGTAAAACCTTTGCTTTGTGATATCCCTCTTTGGTTGAGGTTGATTTGGGTTGTGGTTGACTTCCTCTTTGGTAGAGGTTGAGGTTGTGGTTTACTCCCTCTTGGTGAGGTGGAGTTGGAGTTGGTGCTTGTATCCCTCTTGGTGAGGTGGATTTGGTTGTATTGGTGGAGTTTGGTACTCCGGTCTTTGGTAGACCATTTGTATTGCCTCGGTGGAGGTTGTATTGGTTGAGAGAGGAGTTCGGTACTCCTAGTGGATTGGAAATACTTCTCGGTGAAGGCGGGGATGTAGAACTCGGTGCTCGAACCTCGAAACACATCTTGTTGTTTGCGTTTGATCGATTGACTCTTAACTCTCTCTCTTTACCTTTGTGCATTGCATCATTCATATTGCCATATCATTTATATGCTTGTGTTGTGCCTTGCATTGATTCATATTGCCTATATCTATATGCTTGGTTGTGTTTGCTTGTGTGCCTCACTTGTGCTTAACCACGAGAGCTTCATATAGCGCCTCAACTCTTATTCAGAGGAATCAAGAGGAGTTAGTCCAGAGTCCTTCACGGGAAATTTTGGTACACTCGTTGGTTGCACTAAGTGTTGTTGCAAATTAGTTTTAAATTTCGCATTTAGTATTTAGATTAGCATTATCACCTATTCACCCCCCTCTAGGTGATTTCACGTTGTAGTAGTATATCCGTTTTCAGTGTTACAAGTATATGAAATAACAATGTCTAGTGTAATAGTATATTCGTGTCATGGTGATACAAGTACATGAAATAATAGTGGTCCAGTGTAATAAAATATCCGTGTAGCAGCAACAGTATCAAAGTGATATAGTTAACATGAATATTTGTAAATATATTACTATTTAGTTATAACGATTTCAGTATTATTAACTGATCGGTCACTGATTTTGCATATATATATATATTTGTCACATTCTCATATTTAATAGCAAATAAATTTAGTCTTATTTTTTTTATAATGTGCAGGCCCATTACTAATAGAGGTAGAAAAGAGATGAGCCCAAAAGCCCACTTTAATTCTGATTTAAATCTTAATTAAAGAGGAGATAAATATTCAGGAGGATAGAGATGATTTCAGCTGAAGATCAACACATATCAGAGAGGATCACATCAAATAAAACTGGTTAATTCGGATTTATATGAATCCAAATCGGTTAGCTTGAGGATCACCGAAGACCAGATCAGAACCAAAGACCTAACAGCAAATCCAGCCAGACAAAAGGGGATAAAAACAGACGTGATATAATCTCCCCCTAGATTTGGCCATATTCACGCCATGAAAACGTGGCTTTGGCCGCGTTTCTGCAGCTATTTGGTTGAGATAAGGGGAATATGTATGCTCCCCTTATCTCCTCATTTCTCTTCCCTCTGGGTTTTTGCCTATAAATATCAAAAAATTCACTGAAGAAAGAAGCGATTAGGCAGAGAAGGATTCTTAAGCTAGTTTCTATTCTAGGTTAGTATAGGTTTTTATTTTTCTTTTCATGCAATTTTTATTTCTTTGTAAGCATAGTTAACTGAGATTCATGAATATGTTGAGAGTGACACTGATGTAACCTCCTCCTTTCTTTCATCGTTCTACAAACAATAAAAAGGTAACTTGTTTATGTTTTTTTATTTTTATATTCTTCTTCTCTTTTCTAATTTTTCTCTTTTAGTTTTTGATGAGTATCCAAGCAATCTAGTAGCATCGGTATAACCTTGTTGTCTGTTTGCCACCGATATTTCATGATGAAGATCGCCTCCTCAAGTTCTATATCATATTATTTTTATTCATCTTGATGATGTAATGCGAATGGGGACTGAGCTCGATCTTATGGATTATGCGTTGATCGCCTCCGAAGCAAGGTAATTGTGCAAACGATCTAAGGTAAGTCATCAACCGAAAGAGGTAGGTGAGTTCTTTTAGTTTTTCTTTCTTTCTTTTAATCCTTTATTTTTGATCACTACCATCTCCCAGCTTTTTTATTCACTTTTTTAAATTTTTTTGTATAAAATTATTTTCTATTTTCTTCACCTTCTCAACCTACCACTTTCTTCACAAATTAACCTAACTTATTTTTCTTTTCTTTTCAAGAACTGAAAGAAAAACTTTAACCATTTTTTTATGAACTAAAGAGAACTTGCAAAAAACTTTCATCTCTAGTCCCTCATTGTGAATCACGACCCGCAAAGCCACTTGTTATCGCGGTAGTATTGAGTACTTGTACTTTTGTTCTGAAGTTCTGAAATTCTGTATTTTTCTGTGTGCAGGTTCAAACTCATTCAAAAATTTGGCGCCATTTCCCGGGAGGGACAGTGAGTAACTCTTTTGATTTACTTTATTGATTAATTTCTTCTCTGTTCTTGGTGTACAGATTTAAAAATAAGGAAATTTTTGTTGCAGTGGACATATAATTAGCCTTGGACTATGTTTAAGAAAACAGAGCCAAAAAGCCCTCAGATTTGCTGCATTCCCGCGGTAATCTGAGTGAACTACTAACTTGTATTTTTTGTAGGTTGGTTGAATTGCAAAGTTAATTTTCATAGTTATTTATTTCCTTGTTTGACTCACTGTACATACATTTCTAACTCAACTGTAAAAAGTTGATTGTAAATGCTAAAAACGGTTTAGAATTTGCATTTAGGCATGTGTCTATTTCGTTACATTTTCTATTTACTTTGAAGAGTACTGGAGCCAAGGTATGTGTGCATATCATTTACTATAAGGTTCTTTCTTGTATGAAATATTGCTTGAGTGTTACTTTTTCTATATACTTTTACACTGCACTAAACTGAATTAAGGGCTTGCCCTATAAACAAAATAAGGTGGGGAAGTCATTACCCTCCCTTAGCCAACAAATAATCTCCTCACTCACTAACCCAAGCCTAAGTCAAACTGAGTAGATGTTGGCCCCAGGGACATCTCAGACTCAATAGGAGACTGACCTAAGGGGGAAGTTGATTAGATTTTGACTCTTGCCAAATCGGTGTCAAAGGTTGGGGATTGATGAGGCGAAACCTCGAAGAATAGTGATTTGACATAATTAAGCCCGTTGCTTAGGCACGGATACCTCCCACTGATCTTACCCCTACCTGGTCAATTTACTTTTGGTCAGATTCTGTAATATACCCCCCGTGGATAGTTTAACCAGCTATGAGTCGTCTAGGTCTAAGATTTACCCTAATTAAGGTTAGATTTTTCTCTTTGTATATTTGTTTGTTTATTTTTGTTTGTTTTTGACATTTCTTGTGTGATATGGCTTATAACAATAATTTTTTCAATTTTAATAATAATCCATATTACACCCCGACCTCTTTTGACTCGAATATTACAAACTTGACATATCATAAGTTTAACCAACCCAGTGTGTCGAATTGGTCTTATCCGAATTGATATATGCCCCAGTCCCAATACTATGAACAAGACTGGAATAATCATCACTACTCTTCACAGAGTCAATGGGGATACAACTCTCCTGAGTCATATTGCAACCACCATTCCAATATTCAGCCTATAATTTTCCTAGTCATGATCAACCAATAGAAGAAAATCTGAGGTTATGAAAAATATATAAGCCATGTTGAGTCCCAAGAACAAAAACTGAAAATGATGTACTCACAATTCCCATAAGACTCTCAAATCCAAGATCCTTACTCCATGTTCCAAGTCCCACAACAAGAAGAAGAACCTATGGACTTAGATAGGAGTATAGAAAACCTGATTTAATCTGAAAATAATTTTTTCCAATTTACCGATAGGCTAGAAGCACAAATGAGTCGTTATATCAACATAGTGAAAAATAGGAATGAGCAAACTCTATCTAATACATGTTCAACCATTCCCGATTGCCCTAACCATATTGATAGAAACGAAGAATCTTAGTGTCTTGGAGACTTTGATCAAGACTCAATTTCATCACATAAATTTGAACTTGACCAATTTCAAACCTTGGACAAATTGATAAGTTTTTCATTCAATGAGATTGAATTTGAATGTGAATGTGACTCCGATCCCTAACCTTGTGATTCAGTTTCCATTTTCGAATCTATGTTGATTCCGGTATCCTCAAACAATTTGGACCAATTTTCGGAGCCAATATTTATTCTCGTACCCATAAATCTAGAAATTGAATCACCAATTTTGAATAGTCACATTCCATTGATGGGAAGAGAATGTGAATTTTAATTATTTGATTTGGACTCAACTCTTGAATCAAAACTGACTCTTGAACCCAAAGTTAATTTTTCTAAGTTAGTATTGGTTACAAAATCTATCACGCTTGAGCCCAAGTCAACCATTCCACCTAATCACATTCTTTTGTTAGATACAGGTATAGACCATGATGACTCCGCAATGATTTTTCAAGACTGGGCATGTAAAGGGAATAAGTTTCATGATAGGGTCTTTCATGATCCTATGCGTAATGGAGATTGTAATTATGTACATAGAAAAGAGGTAAATAAAGGTGGGTTCTATGAACCATTACATTATCTTGATTGGGTAGCAACGCTCGACCCAATCCGACCACCATCGGAACCACCACCTTAAGGTAATATTTTCCTTCCCTTTCTATTTTTTCATGTATCTATGCATTCATTCATACATTGAGGACAATGCATAAGATAGGTGCAGAGGAGGGTTCTAACATAATGTAGGTTTTCTTTTTATTTATAATAAAGAAATTTAACATTTTTCTTTCTTAAATTTTTTTTAAAAAGAGAGCAATATTTTGACATATGTTTTGTAAAAAATTAAGTCAATTTTAAGGAATAGGAGAATCATAATTAGGATTTCTTATACTTGGTCAAAATAAGATTATTTGTTTGATTTTTAGAGTTAGGAAGAAAATTTAGAAAAGTAATTTAGTTTTAATTTTTTCCTTGATGAAATATGCATGCTTTGTACACTTACATACTTAGAGTTCAAAAACAAAGATTCTTATGCCTTATATAAAAAAAAGAAAAAAAAATATATTTATATTAAAAATTCTCTGATTAAGCTGGGTATCTATGCCTCATAAAACATAAGTATTCACCCCTAAAAGTGATCCATATAATAAAATTCTTAGTTTTGTGGCCTTATTTGCTTGAGTCTTTAAGTCCTTGGGGTGTTTTCTCACCCGGTGCCCTAAGACCGTCCGTTTTGGGAGTCACAAATTAAAGGCTCGTTACATGGGTAGATTAGAAAGCATAATAAAACTAAGAAATAATATCACAAAAATTATTAAAAAAAATTAAAAAAGAAAATAAGGTATAAGAGTTAGAGTTGAAGAACCTCAAGTCAAATTTTCACGATCACAAGGTGCATATGAGTTAGGGTAAGATAATAGATTAGATGAAAAATACAATTTGACTCCTTACCTTGATTGCTAACAAATTTTTGAATAGAGACTAAGCTTAAGAATGACTAAGTTTTGATAATTTTAAATACTTATAGATTACTTGATTTTTACAATAATATTTTTCTCTTTCAAAATGTGTTTTTAAAATACTAACACTTTGTATATCTTTCTTTATGAATTTTGTGGGTGTAATCCACTAAAAACCCTCACTGACAAAACTAGTCCTTTAGGGAAAACTTAGACATTTAACGGCTTGTTACACATGCTCAGTGCAATCGAATGACCTGCAAAAGTGGTCCAATAATTTCTTAGGATTAGTTTTGATGTTTTACTCGAGGGCGAGCAAGTGATAAGTGTGGGGGTGTGATTGGTATTTGCATATATATATATTATATATATATATATATATATATATATATATATATATATATATATATATATATATATATATATATATATTTGTCACATTCTCATATTTAATATCAAATAAACCCTGTTATTTAGTCTTATTTTTATTTAATAATGTGCAGGCTCATTACTAATGGAGGTGGAAAAGAGATGAGCCTAAAAGGCCACTTAATTCTGATTTAAATCTTAATTAAAGAGGAGATAAATATTCAGGAGGATAGAAATGATTTCAGCTGAAAATCAGCGCATACCAGGAAGGATCACATCAAATAAAATTGGTTAATTTGGATATATATGAATCAAAATCGGTTAGTTTGAGGATCACCAAAGATCAGATCAAAACCAAAGACCAAACAACAAATCCAGCTAGACAAAAGGGGATAAAAACAAACGTGATATAATCTCCCCCTGGATGTGGCCATTTGGCCGCATCCATGCCGCGAAAACGCAACTTTGGCCACGTTTTAGTGGCCATTTGGTTGAGATAAGGGGAGCGTTTGCTCCCCTTATCTCCATACTCCTCTCCCCTCTAGGTTTTTGCCTATAAATATTAGAAAATTCACTGAAGAAAGAAGCGATTAGGCAGAGAAGGATTCTTAGGCTAGTTTTCATTCTAGGTTAGTGTAGGTTTTTATTTTTCTTTTCATGTAACTTTTATTTCTTTGTAAGCATAGTTAGACTGAGATTCATGTAAGCAAGAGAGAGAGATTTATGTTGAGAGAGACACCTATATAACCTCCTCCTTTCTTCCATCGTTTCTACAAGCATTAAAAAGGTAACTTGTTTATGTTTTTTCTTATTTTTATATTCTTCTTCTCTTTTTCACTTTTCCTCTTTTGTTTTTGATGAGTATCCAAGTAATCTAGTAGCATCGGTATAGCCTTATTGGGTGTTTGCCATTAATATTTCATGATGATCATCTCCTTCTCAAGATTCTGTATCATTTCAATCTTGTTCGTTTTGATGATGTAATGCGAATGGGGACTGAGCTCGATCTTATGAATTATACGTTGATCGCCTCCGAAGCAAGGTAAACGTGCTAACGATCTAAGGTAAGTCATCAACCGGAAGAGGTAGGTGAGTTCTTTTAGTTTTTCTTTCGTTCTTTTAATCCTTTAGTTTAGATCACTACTATCTCACAACTCTTTTATTCACACTTTTTAATTTCTTTGTATAATATCATTTTCTATTTTCTCCACCTTCTCAATCTACCACTTTCTTCACAAATTAACATAACTTATTTTTCTTTTCTTTTCGAACTAAAAAAGAACTTTAACCATTTTTTGTAAATTAAAGAGAACTTGCAAAAAGCTTTCATTGCTAGTCCCTTCTTGTAGATCACGACCCGCATAGCCACTTGCTACGCAATAGTATTGAATACTTGCACTTTTGTTCTTATGTTCTGAAATTCTGTATTTTTCTATTTGCAGGTTCAAACTCAATCATTAACCTGATTGATATCACAAAATAACTAAATACTATTATCTATGTTACCATATTTCAATTATCAATTTATTTATAATTCTGGATTCTTTATTAACACCTTTTAATTACTCAATATATATAGCTAACTCATCTATATTTTATATTAAATTAAGAAACATAATAAATTATTATTTTAATAAACATGTTTAAAAAGCAATCATGCATGTTTCAATTATAGTGATTTATCTTTAATTACAATTTATTTAATAATATTTATAGTGATTTTCAGATAACCATTTTTATTAATAGAAGCAATCAATTTCATTCAACATGATAAAAATATAATTTATAAAAGAAAGACACTCACATAGTTGTCAGAAGAATGTAGCTCATCTTCCTACAATCGCAACGACTCGAGAGTCTTCCAGATCAGACTCCGGATGCTCCATATATAGCCCGAGAACACAAAGCCATGTAAATAGGTCAAATATGTAATAAAGGTCTAAAATGCAATCATTATAAATAGTTAGGGGTTTTCTACAATTTGCCTTCAATAAGTTTTGGATGCGGGTTTGGGTTATTAACGGGTCAGGTTTAGATCTAAAACCCAAACCCAATTGACTTAAAGAAATATAGGTTGTGGGTTAATGGGTTTATACGTTATTATTTTTAAACCCAATAGGGGAAAGAGAGAGAACAAGATAGCTTGAGAGGGAGAAGCAGGGGCAGGGCCCTGCCCGCTTGTCGGCGGCCGCGCCTGGCCTGCGGCAATCTGGCCGGCCAACGCCCATCTGAGAGAAGTAGAAGCGAGAATGAGAGTGATGAAGGGATAGAGAAAGAGAGAAAGAGAGAGGAAGGAGAAGTAAAAGAAGAAGGTAATAGTGAAGAGTTTCGGGGTTTCTGGCGACGGGTCTGGGTGGCGCGGCAGCGCGGTGATGGGCTGGGCGGTGGGTATAGAGAAGAGAAAGAGAGTATGAGAAAGGAGATAGAGAGAGGATGATGAGAGAGAGATTGAGGGAGAGAGAAAGAGCCTGAGGGGGAGTGAGAGAAGGAAAAGAGAAAGGGGGAAGAGAAAGAGAGAGAGTAGGGAGAGCGAGAAGGAGGGCGTCTTGGTGGTTGCGGGCGCTAACCGCCATGGCCGTCGCCGAAGTGGACTGCAAGTGAAGTAAAGAGAGATGGGAAGAGAAAGAGAGTGGGTGAGTGAAGAGAGTGAGAGAGTTGAAGAGAGAGAGAGAGAGAGTGTGTGTGTGTGTGTGTGTGTGTGTGTGTATGTGTGTGTGTGTTAGAGAGAGAGTAGAGAGTGTTTATAAAAGAGAGGAGAGAGGGAAGGTGGTGGGGGGAGGTGGCGAGTTATGAAGGAAGAGGAAGCTTGGAGAAGAAGAAACAAAAGAAAATAATGAATTAATACTATTTAATTAATATTATTTAATTGAGTCAAAATTTGACTAATTTCGAATGGTTACCAAAAATTCTGTAAAATAGAAAATATTACACTTAGAAGTAATATGGAATCATTTTTAAGAAATTTAGTTTGTTTTGTAAGTTAAAAATCTTGGAATGTATCGTTGATATCGGTCTACACAGGTTTGCCAGATTTTCAGTTAATTCAAAAAAAATTTCAAAAACACGCTAAAATAGACAATATGATTTTAAAGAATAATTTGAAATCAGATTATAGAAATTCAACTCCGTTTACAAATTAAAATTCTAGAGCCGATTATCGGTATTGGTCGACCACGAATCGGAGATTTTTCAAAATAATCCAGAAAAATTTCAAAAAATTCTGAAAAATGCAAAATATTAGGAAATAATATCTGAAACTAAAACTAGTTCAGTCTAACTATGAAGAAGGTCAAATCAAATTTGTACGCTGTATCGAGTACTGATACTGTGACATGTACATCTAGGGTCGGAGGTTACACTTCACCTCGAATTGCATTTTCTTCCTTCAGTTTGTATAACCCTCCACACTTTTCTCTTTCAAGATTAGCCTGTCTCCTTGGCTAACGTGATGACTCTTGTTACATTTGGATCCTTCATCCTTCTTCGTCGAGAACCCTTATTGAATATTAGATTTTATCGTGCCTCCGGGACATATAGGACCGCTGATTAGTCTCTAATTTTGCATAATTTTCATCACATTCTCACATTTATTTGATAAAAAATTCTGCCAATAATACCTTTTTTGCTTGATTCTAGATCCATGGTGTGCCAATGAAGAAGAAGACCTAAATCACCATTTAATTGGTGATTAAAGGCCTACCGATTAACCATTGACTTTAGAGTGGAGATTTCATCATTCCAGGGCGTCAAATCAGAAATCCAGGGATACTGAAGGTCAGAAGACAGACTGGGCGATGCGCCACCCGAAACTGGGTGCGCGCCGCCCTGACTTTGCCGCGGAAACGCGGCCCAAGCCGCGTTTCCGCGGCCAAGTTGGCGCGCGCGCGCTTGGGTTTTGTGCCACGTGCTTCCCACGTGACCCCCTTTCTCCTGGTGCCTATAAATATCCCCCTGGGGTCTTCGGTGCGAGCAGATCAGAGTTTAAGCAAATTTGTAATCTTGTTTTTAGTTTATAGTTGTTGTTGTTCTTCTTCTTCTAGTTTTAGGTTTTAGCCATTAAAGTGAAAGAGAGAGAGTGTGTAAAGTGTTGTATTTGAAGGGTGACAAGATAATACAAGTACTACTTCACTTCCTTCTTTCTATTTACTTGTCTTTGCATTTACTTTTACTTGTTGTAGTGTAACTTCTTTCTTCTCCACTTATTCTCTTTTACTTTGTTGTAGTGTAACTTCCTCTCTTTAACTTTTCTTTTCTTTTGTTTTCTTGTAGTGTAACTCCCTCTTTCCACTTCTTCTACTTTGTTGTTTCTTTTACTTTTATGGCTAACTAACTTTTTCATTTAGCATGGCTAACTAACTACTAACCCACTAATTTCTAACACTTGTTTGATAACCCGCATGAGTCAATAGTGCCAAACAAGCCTTGTGCAAATGAGAGCTATGGCATCTTAAGACGAGGGTTTTAACTCTAATTTACCTACAAGTATCTACTTTCTTATACTTCATACTTAATGAGTTTTGATGATCTATGAGTTGTATACTTTACTTGTTATTGTAAGTTAGAGACTTTTATACCAATAGTGCACTCGAGTCTTCCCTTATTCTCGCCTTCTATCGGATCTTGATAAGGGAATGTCCGAGTTTTTGCCGTGTAAGGCTAAGTTTTAGGATGAACTTTCACTCGATTTCCACGTGAATAGTTCCAATGCACAAGGGTTGTGTTTGCCTATGATCCATCGTGAGGCTATCTTCAAAAAGTTAGAAATTAGTGGGAGCACTTAGTAGAAAGTTAGCCATGCATTTTTACAACTAAGAAAAAAAATCACTTTTACAAACCACCAAAACATTTTCCAACAATTCTTAAAAACAACTTCTTTCACTTTTCAATTCTTTATTTGGAAACAAGAACTTTCTTTCGTCTTGAACATAAAAGCCGCATCAAGCTTTCATCGCTCTCCCTCCTTGTGGATACGACCCGTATAGCCACTTCGCTACTACGGAAGAATCGCAAAAGCAGTAACATCAACCCACACTTCCTTCTTTTATTTAGTGCTTGCTTTTTGCCGATCAAATTTTGGCGCCGTTGCCGGGGAGGGAACGACTTTATTGTTCACTACTAAAGATTGTTCTTTTTGTGTGTAGGAGAAGTACCAAGGAGCTCACCATCACGGGAAGCGAAGGAGGTGGCCAAGGACATTGCGCAAGGATTTATTTGCCCTCGGAAAAATTCGTGTAAAAGCGAGTTTTTCCGATTGAAGTACTAACAAACTCGTTTGCAGGGTTGCCGAGCGCCGCTAAAAAAAAGTGCTTTCAAAATTTCTAGTTTCCTTAGATGCTTCACCATATGCATGTGTAATAAATTCAATAAAAATTTACTTATTGCTTAATTGAAAATTGGATTAGACTTTTGCATTTAGGGCACGTGTCTATTTCAACTCATTTCAATTTCTGTTGAAGAGTGCTGGAGATAAGGTACGTGTGCATTCATATAGAATAGGACCAACATTCTGAAGTGATTTACCGCTTTGAGTGTTACCTTGTTGTGAATAAACTGTACACTTGCACAATTGACTTTAAGGGCAAAACCCAAATAAACAAGATAAGGTGGGGATTTCATCACCCTTCCTTAGCCTAAAAATCATCTCCAAGTGCACTCACATTTTCCCAAGCCTTAACTAAAAATTAATAGACGTTGGCCCTAGGGATATCTCGGACTCACTAAGAGATTAACCGAGGTTGGAAATTGTAAGAACTATATTCCTGCAAAAGCGGTGTCTAAGGAAAGTAGATTGAGAGGTAAAGCCTCGAAAGCTCTATGGTTTGGCGTAATTAGGCCCGTGGCTCTGCCCGGATACCTCCCCCGAGCTTTGCCCTTTCTTGGCCAATTAGCTTGCAGTCGAGTTCCTGCAACAACCTTCCCGGAGAATCGACCAGTTAGGAGTCGTCTAGGTCCAGGTACCTTAGACTAAGGCTTGTGGTTGTTTTTCTTTCTTTTGTTTGTTTTTAGTTCTTTTTCGATTGTTTGTTGTTTTCATGTTGGTTGTGGTGTGCTGCATGCAAGAGTGGGTGAGAGATCCGTCAACTTTCAGATTAACAAGAAACACTTCTCTACCCTTGCATCCAGTACCGGTGATGGCATCACTTCAGGATAGATTTTACCCGATCAGAACTTCACTTCCATCTTGCATAAAACTTCCTGAAGCAAATGACAATAATTTTGAGTTAAAGCCCAAATTCATTAACACTCTTCCCAAATTTCATGGTTTAGAATCAGAGGACGCATACTTCTTTGTTAGGGAATTTGAAGAAGTATGCCTCATGATGCGTATACCCCAGCTAGGAGACGATGCCGTTAGGTTACGTTTCATCCCTTTTTCCCTAAAGGACCTAGCTAAGAAGTGGTTGTACAGCTTAGCAGCAGATTCAGTCACGACCTGGGATGATTTCGTCAAGGCCTTCTTGAAGAAATTCTACCCCATTCACAAAACTGCCCTCATTAGGAAGAACATCATGCAGTTTAAGCAAGACCCGAGCGAACCATTTTGGAGATACTTAGAGCGATTCAAAGATTTCCTCGGTCAGTGCCCTCATCATGGCGTGGAGAAATGGCGTCAGTGCCAGATTCTCTACGATGGTCTAGATTATCAGACTAAGACCCTGTTAGAAACGATGTGTCAGAGAGGGTTCTTGCAGAAGGATGAAAATCAGGGTTGGGATTTGTTTGAGGATTTAGCAGAGAAAACCCTGCAATGGGAGCCAGCCTCAGAAAAACCTAGGAATTCACAATCTATAGCTTCAAAAGGAGGGCTCCTATCTCTAGAATCATCCATAGCTGCCGAGGCTAAGATTGCTACCCTGATGAGAAGGATAGAGGCTCTAGAAACAAAAGAGCCTGCTAGTGTCAACCAGATCAACCCACCACCAATTCACAATCCGGGTTGTTCATATTGTCAGGCACCGAACCATGTCTTTGAATAGTGTCCTGTTTTCCATGCCCAGCAAGTGCCACCGGAACACATGAACGCGGCTTACTCACGGCCGCCTCACAACCCCTACTCGCAGACCTACAATCCCGGCTGGAGGAATCACCCAAATTTCTCCTGGGCCCCAAACAATCCTCCCAGACCTAATTTTTTCAACAACTTTCACCATCCTGCTCCTCCACCACTTTTTCCCAGTCAAGCCCGATCTTCCTCCTCCCAAGGCTCTCTAATGGGAAAGAAAATTAGTAAATTGGAGGAGAGCATAGAGGCTTTCATTAAGTCCCAGGCTGCTTTCATGCAGAACCAGGGACAAACTCTGAATAGTCATTCACAGGCCATATCAAGGTTGGAATTGCAGATGAGCCAGTTAGCTAGCTCCCTAAGTGAAAGACCTAAGGGTACTTTGTCTAGTCAGCCATTAGTTAACCCAAAAACCTCCAACCAAGCATATGAAGTTCAGGATCCATTAATTAACCAGTGTAATGCTGTTCACACACTGAGATCTGGAAAGAAGGTAGACAACCAGGTCTACCAGCAGAAGAGTCCAGTCCATCCCGATCCCACTCAAGCCTCCACCTCTGCTAGTTCCTCCCAATCCGCTCCACAGACATCTGACGAGGACAAAACTGCTGAACAAGTTCACAAGCCTGTAACACCCTTTACCAATAGGCTTAGGAACAATAATAAAAATATGCACATGGAGAAAATGCTAGAGATGTTCAACCAGGTTAAGTTAAATGTGCCACTTCTAGACGCTATCCGACAAGTCCCGGCTTATGCCAAATTTCTAAAGGATATGTGTACTAAGAAGAGAAAGACCACTGTGCCCAAGAAAGTGTTCTTGGCCACTAACATAAGCGAAATTCTGTCTGGTCCCATTCCGGTTAAATACAAGGATCCCGGATGTCCCACCATTTCCTGCACCATAGGACAGACCGAAATCAGTAGAGCGCTTCTTGACCTGGGAGCAAGTATCAACTTGCTACCTCTCTCAGTATACCAGCAACTTGGGTTGGGTGAGCTAAGCCCAACTCGAGTCACCATTCAGCTAGCTGACCGATCTGTGAAGATCCCAAAGGGGGAAATCACAGATGTCCTCATCCGGGTCGGGGATTTCATTTACCCCGTTGACTTCATTGTGCTTGAGACCCAACCTGTGTCCAATCTTAGGTCTCAAACTCCCGTCATCTTAGGGCGGCCATTCCTTGCTACAGCCAATGCCATAATCAACTGTAGGAACGGGTCCATGCGATTAACTTTCAGAGACATGACGAAGGAAGTTAATGTCTTCAATCTTGGAAGACAACCTAGGGATGTCAACGATCAGACATTTGAGGTCAATTCTATTGAAAACCTGACCAGTGAACATGAGGAATGCATGGAGATAGAAGCTGAGGCAGAGTTTGATCTGGAAGCTGAGGATTTTAATCTAGACCAGATCGTGGATTCAGTAGTGGATTGGGCATCAAGCCCCAGTGTACCCCATCTTAGGATTGAAAGCCCAGAGATTCCCTCCAATGAAGCAACACCTTCCCTAGAGTTGAAAGCCCTGCCTGAACATCTCAAGTACGCCTACCTGGGCGGAAAGGACACCTTGCCAGTCATCATAGCATCCCACCTGACTGAGCAACAAGAGGACAGCTTAATGTCTATTCTGAAAAGACATAGGGAAGCCATTGGATGGACGATGAAGGACATCAAGGGAATAAGTCCAGCTATAGTACAACACAGAATCCATTTAGTCGATGAAGCAATCCCTAGGAGGGACCCACAACGTAGGCTTAACCCTCTCATGCAAGAGGCAGTGAAGGCTGAAATTCTGAAACTATTAGATAATGGGATCATTTATCCCATTTCTGATAGCCAATGGGTTAGCCCGGTTCATGCGGTCCCAAAGAAGGCTGGCTTTACGGTAGTAGAAAATGAGGAAAAAGAGTTGGTATAAACAAGATTGCCTACCAAGGTTCGTGTTTGTATCGACTACAGGAAGTTGAACGCTGCTACCAGTAACGACCATTTCCCGCTACCCTTCATCGACCAAATGCTTGAGCGTTTGGTTGGACATGAGTACTACTGCTTTCTGGATGGGTACTTGGGATACAATCAAATCCCCATTGCTGCAGAAGACCAGGAAAAGACAACGTTCACTTGCCCATTCGAAACCTTTGCTTATAGGCGCATGCCTTTTGGATTGTGCAATGCTCCTACAACGTTCCAACGGTGCATGCTTAGTTTGTTCTCTGATATGGTGGAACGTTTTCTTGAGATTTTCATGGATGACTTCTCCATCTACGGAGATTCATTCGATCAATGTCTTCATCACTTAGAGTTAGTGCTACAAAAATGCATTGAGAAGAACCTAACTCTAAACTGGGAAAAATGCCATTTTATGGTGAGACAGGGGATTGTCTTGGGCCATGAGATTTCGAGGAGAGGCATAGAAGTGGATAAGGCTAAGGTAGAAGTGATTGCTAAGCTCCCACCACCCAAATGCATCAAGGATATTAGATCCTTTTTAGGGCATGCTGGGTTCTACCGACGGTTCATTAAGGACTTTAGCAAAATTGCGAGGCCCTTAACTAACCTGCTCGCTAAGGACGTGCCCTTTGACTTCAATGATGAATGTTTCAAGTCTTGGGGAGGCTTAAGTAAGAACTAATTTCTGCACCTATCATTTCTGCTCCTAATTGGGCCCAACCATTTGAAATCATGTGTGATGCATCTGATTTTGCAATTGGTGCTGTTCTAGGACAGCGCATCGATAATAGGCAGCACATGATTTACTATTCGAGTAGGTACTTGAATGACGCCCAACAGAACTATACAACGACTGAGAAGGAATTCTTGGCCGTTGTCTTTGCGTTAGAAAAATTTCGGCCCTACTTGTTAGGTTCGAAAACGGTGATTTTCACGGATCACTCGGCTCTGAAATACCTCATGACCAAGAAGGAAGAAAAAGCCCGACTGATTCGGTGGATCCTTTTGCTTCAAGAATTTGACTTAGAAATCTGGGATAAACGAGGTATTGAAAATGTGGTTGCTGATCATCTTTCACGAATTCCAAATGCACCAACCATCCAAGCTCCGATCAACGAGGATTTTCCTGATGAGCACATCCTAGCCATTCTTAAGGAACCCTGGTATGCTGACATCGTTAATTACCTGGCCACGGGACAATTACCCGCTGACTGGACAAAGCAAGACCAATACCGCTTCTTTGCCCAAGTACGGTACTTCTTCTGGGAAGAACCGTATCTTTTTAAGTATTGTCCAGACCAAATAATTAGACGATGCATACCCGAGGAGGAACAGAGGAGTGTGCTCAGCTTTTGTCATGATCTTGCATGCGGAGGACACTTCGGTCCCCGTAAGACTGCAGAGAAGGTTCTACAAAGTGGGTTCTACTGGCCCACTTTGTTCAAGGATTCATATCATTTTTGCAAGTCATGTGCAAATTGTCAGAAAAATGGGAAAATTTCTAGAAGAGACATGATGCCCCTGAACCCGATCCTTGAAGTTGAAATCTTTGATGTTTGGGGTATCGATTGAAAAGTCACCTAGAGGGGGGGGTGAATAGGTGACAATGCTAATCTAGTGAACTAAATGCGGAATTTAAAAAACTAATTGCAATTACTATAATGATGCACACACAAGCAAGATATAACAATTTGCACAAAGTAAAGAGAGAGAGAGCAAGAGTCAATGGATCAAGCGCAAACAAAGAGATATGTTCCGAGGTTCGAGCACCCAGCTCTACATCCCCGCCTTCGACACACGAAGGATTTCCAATCCACTAGCTTGTCCACTAAGGACTCCCACTAAGGGAACCTCCACCGAGGATTTGGGGCAATCACAATTACAAGGAGTTCCCAACTCCCCTCCTTACAAATACAACCTCTTCCTTGAGGCACAACTCCAATCCAACAATCTCAACCTCCTCCTTGAGGCAAGCACCAAACAATCACAACCTCCTCCTTGAGGCAAATTCCAAACCAATACAACAAACTCCCAATCACTAACCAATACAAGGATCACCTCTCAACAAGAGGGATACAACCCAAAGCACAAAGTTAAGAAAAGATTGGGTTACAACTTGGTGGTCACAACAACAACCACAAACAACTTCTTCTTCCCACACAAATATCCTATAGATATAGATAGTAGATTTTTGCTCAAGTGTGGAGAAAACCAAAGGAATGGAAATCAGAAATCACAAAGAAAAATCCTTGGGAAAAACTGAAACAAAGATAGAGAAGTTCAATCAAAATCCTTTCCCAAAAACCCTTTCTTTGATTTTCCAAACCCTAACAAAAACACCAAATGTATTGTTCAATTTGAATCCAAAAACCTATTTTGATTGCAGAAAAAAACACCTGAGAGAGTGGAAAAATTCGCACAAAAATTCTTAGAGAAAAACTCTTGCAAAGGGGTATTTATAGGCTAATCCAGAAAATAGCCGTTTGGCAGCAGTTTTGCCAAAAATAGCCTTCCGGTCGACCGGCCCGGTCGACCGTCCAACGGTCAATTTTTGACCGTTGGCAACTAGCGGTCGACCGGTCCGGTCGACCGAATAATCCCGAGAGCAGACTATTCTGCTCCGGTCGACCGTTCTGGTCGACCGCTGACTGTGCCAGAAACGTGCACAGGTTTGTGCACGTCGTCGGTCGACCGTGACGGTCGACCGGCTACATGCGGTCGACCGATACGGTCGACCGAACTAGCCTGGCAGGCAGCAAATGGGTCAGAAATCTGAGATAAAAAATATTCCAATAAATCCCACAAAATCTCTAAAATTCCACAAAAATAGTTTTATCATTTTATATTGAAATACAAACTTGTTTTAAAAATCCTAACACAAATTTCAAACATATTTGACTATTTTTGTGTCATAGAAATTTTGCCAAAAACCAAAAACCGTATTTTCTAAAACCTTGTATTTTTGAATAGAAAATACACATTGTCTAAAACTCATCCATGATACAAAAATATGATATTTAAACACTTTGAAGCATATTGTATATGAATAGAAATTCAATATACAAGAAACATATATATATCATGATTTTTGTCATTAAGTCCAAAAATATGTTTTGTTGTAAATACCAAAACATAAAACACATGGAATAGATTATCAAACAAAGTTTGTCTAAACCATTGAAGCATGCATGTATATAGAACAAATCTAATATACATAAACTATGTAAACTTGTTTTGATAAAAAATCTATTCATGAAAACCAAGATCGGTTAAACCTAAAACCGAAAATCAAAACATGAAAGGTGTGTGTTGTGAATTTGAGCTTATCATACTATTCTAATCTTTACAATTAAGATCTAAACCCAAACTAAAACTATGGATACCTAAGTCTTCTTGTAGAGCGCAATCTCCAAGCTAGAGCGCAATCTCCAAGACGGCTCGATCCAAAAACTCTTGATTCACCGAGCAAGTGCAATGTATGATCTTTGACGCTCGGGCTCTTGAAACAACATGTGAAAGATGTGTGGAAGTTTTCACCAACTAATATCTTGATTAATGATCTGAAACTTAAACATCACAAGATAATTAGTACACATAACTACATGAGTTAATCATCATCAAAACTAGAGTGGAAGGCCTTTGGGCCAACAATCTCCCCCTTTTGATGATGACAAAACTCATGGAGTTATATATGCATGGATTAAAGTAAAGCTTCAAAGAAGCTCCCCCTTAACTCATGCATAACAATAAAAGATATAAGATTTGCAATGAATGTTCTTAAAACAACATGTTTATATGTGTTTAAAACAATATCAAAATGCTCTTGATACCAATAAAAATGAAACATAAAACATGCATAGAGATGCATATAAACAAGGCTTCTTTTCATCAAATGTAAACTATATGCAAACACAAATATGCATATAAAACTCAAATTCTTCTCCCCTTTTTGTCAATCATCAAAAAGGGTAAAAATAAAAGCAAAAACAATAAATTTTTCTCCCCCTTTTTGTTCAAAGCAAAGAACTAATAAAGGGTTAAATCAAATATGATACCAAAAAAAATGTGGCAATGGAGTGTATATTGATACCAATTGAAAACAACAAATCAATTGAAATAAAAACGAGAACATATACCAATTGAAAACACAAATAAAATGAAAATCTTGATACCAATTAGTAAGTAAACAAATAACCTACCAATTGTAAACAAACAAACTAGATACCAATTTTGGAATTAAACAATACTAATTTTGAATTTCCTTAAAAACAAATCTTGATACCAAATGAAACAATTATTCTTTAAAACACAAGATACCAATTGAAATTATTTCTTTGCCAATTGAAATCTTTATTTTCTATCATAAAGCAAGGGAGTGGAATACCAAAAAAAATATCAATTGAAAGATAAAATACCAATTTGAAAATGAAATACTAGTTTTCTCCCCCTTTATGAAATACCAAATGAAAATATGCATATGCTTGAAATAAGATACCAATAAAAAATTAACTCAATTAAAAATTTGCTTTAACATTGTTTCAATTTGAAAAGTTCAAGCTAAGCATAAACAAAATTTGTGATATCTTGAAGCACAAATAAATCATCTATATATGTATGTAAAAGATAGATATCAATTGAAATTTGATACTATATGAAGTGCAAGCATACATATATAAAATACAACCATATATGAGTATACAAAAAGATGTCATATCGATACCAATTGAAAGAATTCAATGATACCAATTGAAACAACAATAAATACAAGTGTATGACTCATATAACCTACCACCCAATCATGGTTCAAGATAAAAAGGATTTTCATTATAAAGCATACAAGAACAGATCTCCCATCCAACGCCCATTGATGGTAGGGGTTTTTCAAAAATAGGTTTGAAAATGTAGTATGTTTGAAAATCTCTACCAAGGAAGAATATCATAACTAGTTATATGAATCAACTAGTATGAGATCCAAAAAAAATTTCATGAAGACACATGTAAACCACATGGCACTAAAACACTCAAAATCCATATAGCATAACTTATACTCATGAAAACTAAGTCATAAGAAAACATAGATAGAGTGAGTGTACAAGTGTTGTGAGAAACATATCAACATGAAAATGGACAATCAAGCTCAATATTAAAAACATGAAATTCATTCAAACGATTTAAACTTCAAGGCATATGTGTGTCATGTACAAACTAAAGTATACATACATATCCTAAACATGAAGAGTCCACAAAAGTATATGCATGAAGGCACGTGGCTCAAGGATGTATATGTATAAACAATAATTTGGACAAGATAGACATATACATGAAGTCTACCACAAGATCATAGAAACACATTAAAAATGAGGAATACAAGTCAAATGCATGAATCATCAAAACTAGACTATACTAGTACATCAAATGACTACAAATGAGCGTTCAAGCACAAATATATAAAGGTCTATTTGTAGCTCACTAGTTGTACAAGTATAAATCCTAGTCTTAATGAAAACTAACATTCAAGCAAGTAATCAAATCATGAGGCATAAAACGGGTCAAAAATCAATATGAACAATTAATCAAAAATATGAAGTATTAATGACCTTTTAAAACTAAGATGGATGTATGATGCAACGATCTCTCAAAACAAGACTAAGAGCCGTATACCCCGTGAAGGGTTCTGAACTCCTTCCTCTTGATTCCCCTTGAATGGGTTAGAGGTGCGCAATGCAACCTTGTTGTATGAGAATTGATCGAACAAAGAATGAATAAAGTGCAATGATGAAATGCACACAAGATATATCACAAACATCCATATAATCATCTAAACAAAAATCATGGAATCATGAACATCATATGATCATTATGCATATGCATGTGCATTAGATCTAGGGCATACATGTTAGCTTGAACAAGAAGTGAACACCAAATATAGATCCATATGAAACATGGGTGCTCAAGTAACTAAACATGTATATCTCAAGTCTAATGAATAAGGCATAATCATAATGAACATCAAAACACAACATGCTATAAATGAATGATCTAAAAAGCATGTAAATAATAAATGGGAGTTAGAGAATGATACCAAAACCAATGAAGGTGCATCTCTAGTTCTCCAAAACATGGTGGTCATCTCCACCTAATCTCCTTGAGAGTGAAGCATCCAAATAGTTCTCATTCAAGCTCGGAACGCATCCACCTCAAGGTACCTCCACTCTCACGTGATGCGAGAGCTCCCACCTACATCAAAAGCCAAAGAGGTGGTTTTTGGTACCCATTTTCTAGTGGGTCCACGGGGTTAGTTTCTTTTCTCACCCAAACAAAATTAGTTGCTAAATTTTCATGATAAATGCGATCATAACAAAATCTAGCAAGGTGGCCTTTTCGACCACAATGTGTACATGTGTACACGTGAGCATACATATGATGATGGTGATCATGAGAAGCATGTGTATGCCTAGATAGGTGTGCATGCAAGGTTGGAACTTGTTTCTTGCGAATCAAGGTTTCCAAACGTGTGTGATTCATGGCACAATGGCTCAAGGTGGAGCCCAAACAATCAACACTTTTCTTCAAATTATTTATATCATTTTCTATGCTAGAAGATAAAGTGGAACATGCTATAGGAGTGCAAGAAGTAGAAGCTACATTAGCATGACAAACATGCAAATCAATATCATTTTGCAAAGATTCATTTTTAGATAAAACCAAATTCAATCTTTAGTAATAGAATCAATTTTATTTTTCAAAGTAAGGTTTTCTTTGAAAACACAATCCAATCTTGAGGATAAAAATCTCATTGTGCTCCAAAATATCATCACAATCATTTTTGCCTTTTAAAACTTCAATTTCTTTTAAAGCAATGTCTAGTTGAGATCTTAGTGAGTCACATTCACTAGTAATCTCTTCCTTCTCTTGCAAAACGGTTTCAAAAGTAGAGCATAAATCCTTCATTTCCTTTTGTAAATCAAAATGTTTTTCTTTCAAAGAGTTATGTTTTTCCAAGTATTTTTCAAGCTTAGAAGCAAGTTCAACATTTAAATTTTGAACCTCAAAACATCCATGGCAATAAGAGCTAGAGCTATCATGTATTTGAGAGTCCGATTGTACCTCATGGGAGTCATTCCCATATGCCATGAAACAAGGCTCTTCGGATACATCTCTCCTAGATCTCTCATATTGTTGATGATCCTTGGAAGCTCCGGAGATGTCAAGACGCTCCAAACTGCAAAAGCCGAGTTAAAACTATCAAAAACAAGTAAGAGATTATTATCAAAAGATGCTCTAAGTGTTTGAAGTGCAAGTGCATTGGCCTTCTTATGCTTACTAGTATTTGGGAGGGCTTCTATGGTGATGGCTTGATAAACTAGATGACCTAGTGTTTTTAAATATCTAGTCATGTTAACTTTCCAAGAGTCAAGTCTAGTATGGTCAAACATAGGAGGGCTAGCCATGAGAGCAAACTAGTATGAGTGCAAATGAGATGCAAATGAAGATTAGCAAACCAAGATCACACTCCTAGGTGGTTAAACCTAAATATTAGGAGCGCTAGCTCTGATACCAATTGAAAAGTCACCTAGAGGGGGGTGAATAGGTGACAATGCTAATCTAGTGAACTAAATGTGGAATTTAAAAAACTAATTGCAATTACTATAATGATGCACACACAAGCAAGATATAACAATTTGCACAAAGTAAAGAGAGAGAGCAAGAGTCAATGGATCAAGCGCAAACAAAGAGATATGTTCCGAGGTTCGAGCACCCAGCTCTACATCCCCGCCTTCGACACACGAAGGATTTCCAATCCACTAGCTGTCCACTAAGGACTCCCACTAAGGGAACCTCCACCGAGGATTTGGGGCAATCACAATTACAAGGAGTTCCCAACTCCCCTCCTTACAAATACAACCTCTTCCTGAGGCACAACTCCAATCCAACAATCTCAACCTCCTCCTTGAGGCAAGCACCAAACAATCACAACCTCCTCCTTGAGGCAAATTCCAAACCAATACAACAAACTCCCAATCACTAACCAATACAAGGATCACCTCTCAACAAGAGGGATACAACCCAAAGCACAAAGCTAAGAAAAGATTGGGTTACAACTTGGTGGTCACAACAACAACCACAAACAACTTCTTCTTCCCACACAAATATCCTATAGATATAGATAGTAGATTTTTGCTCAAGTGTGGAGAAAAAAGGAATGGAAATCAGAAATCACAAAGAAAAATCCTTGGGAAAAACTGAAAAAAAAGATAGAGAAGTTCAATCAAAATCCCTTCCCAAAAACCTTTCTTTGATTTTCCAAAACCCTAACAAAAACACCAAATGTATTGTTCAATTTGAATCCAAAAACCTATTTTGATTGCAGCAAAAACACCTGAGAGAGTGGAAAAATTCGCACAAAAATTCTTAGAGAAAAACTCTTGCAAATGGGGTATTTATAGGCTAATCCAGAAAATAGCCGTTTGGCAGCAGTTTTGCCAAAAATAGCCTTCCGGTCGACCGGCCCGGTCGACCGTCCAACGGTCAATTTTTGACCGTTGGCAACTAGCGGTCGATCGGTCCGGTCGACCGAATAATCCCGAGAGCAGACTATTCTGCTCCGGTCGACCGTTCCGGTCGACCGCTGACTGTGCCAGAAACGTGCACAGGTTTGTGCACGTCGTCGGTCGACCGTGACGGTCGACCGGCTACATGCGGTCGACCGATACGGTCGACCGAACTAGCCTGGCAGGCAGCAAATGGGTCAGAAATCTGAGATAAAAAATATTCCAATAAATCCCACAAAATCTCTAAAATTCCACAAAAATAGTTTTATCATTTATATTGAAATACAAACTTGTTTTAAAAATCCTAACACAAATTTCAAACATATTTGACTATTTTTGTGTCATAGAAATTTTGCCAAAACCCAAAAACGTATTTTCTAAAACCTTGTATTTTTGAATAGAAAATACACATTGTCTAAAATCATCCATGATACAAAAATATGATATTTAAACACTTTGAAGCATATTGTATATGAATAGAAATTCAATATACAAGAAACATATATATATCATGATTTTTGTCATTAAGTCCAAAAATATGTTTTGTTGTAAATACCAAAACATAAAACACATGGAATAGATTATCAAACAAAGTTTGTCTAAACCATTGAAGCATGCATGTATATAGAACAAATCTAATATACATAAACTATGTAAACTTGTTTTGATAAAAAATCTATTCATGAAAACCAAGATCGGTTAAACCTAAAACCGAAAATCAAAACATGAAAGGTGTGTGTTGTGAACTTGAGCTTATCATACTATTCTAATCTTTACAATTAAGATCTAACCCAAACTAAAACTATGGATACCTAAGTCTTCTTGTAGAGCACAATCTCCAAGCTAGAGCGCAATCTCCAAGACGGCTCGATCCAAAAACTCTTGATTCACCGAGCAAGTGTAATGTATGATCTTTGACGCTCGGGCTCTTGAAACAACATGTGAAAGATGTGTGGAAGCTTTCACCAACTAATATCTTGATTAATGATCTGAAACTTAAACATCACAAGATAATTAGTACACATAACTACATGAGTTAATCATCATCAAAACTAGAGTGGAAGGCCTTTGGGCCAACATCGATTTCATGGGGCCATTCCCCAACTCCTTCGGTAAACAATTCATTTTGGTTGCTGTTGATTATGTCTCTAAATGGGTAGAAGCTGTGCCGACCAAGACGAATGACAACAAAGTGGTTGTCAAATTTCTTAAAGATAACATCTTCTCCCGATTTGGCACCCCGAGAGCGATAATTAGTGATAATGGATCACATTTCTGCAACAGAGTTTTTGAAACTCTGATGCGAAGATATTCCATCAATCACAAGTTATCAACCCCATATCATCCCCAGACAAATGGGCAGGTAGAAGTCACCAACCGACAGATCAAGCTCATTCTGGAAAAGACTGTCAGACAAAACCGAAAAGGATTGGTCGGTAAGCTTAATGATGCATTGTGGGCTTACCGTACCGCATTTAAGACAGTTCTGGGGATGTCTCCTTACAGACTCGTGTTTGAAAAAGCCTGTCATCTGCCAGTAGAATTAAACACCAGGCCCTCTGGGCAATTAAGCAACTCAACTTTGACCTGACCAAGGCCGGTGAACTTAGGAAACTGCAGATTTCTGAATTAGAGGAGATACGGAATGAAGCTTATGAGAATGCACGAATCACCAAGAGCAGGACCAAACTTTTTCATGACCAATTCATAACCCGGAAAAACTTTGCTCCGGGAGATAGGGTTATGCTGTACAATTCTAGGCTTCATATTTTTGCGGGGAAACTAAAAACTCGTTGGTCGGGACCGTTCATTGTGCGCACTGTTTTCCCACACGGTGCCGTGCTTATTACAGATCCTAAAAATAACACGGAATTTAAAGTGAATGGGCAAAGACTGAAGCCCTTCTTGACCACTGAGCCGATGATTCCAGATGATAGTGTGATGACTCTTTTTGCCTCATCATACACCTAACCACCACAAACAACTAAAAAAAAAAAAAAAAAAAAACAAAAAACAAAAAACAAAAAGAAAAAAAACAAAAACAAAAAAATGTTTATATGCTTACCCCGTGTAAATTCTTTTTGACATTTCTTTAGCCTATTCGCACTTGGCCAGCCCCAGTCCACGAAGACGGTGACATCATTTCTTCCCCCTATGTATTGTATTTGCATTTCCATATGCATTCATTAAGGACAATGCATTAGATAGGTGTGGGGGGGTGCTAACACTTTTTCTTTTCCTTTTATTCTTTCTTTTTCTTCAAAAAAAAAAAAAAACTCCAGATTGAAAAGAAATTTCATACTCTTTATAAAAATACCAAAAGATTGTAGGAATTATGGGAACCTTAGTAATAAATCTTTATTTTGCCTAAATAAACAAGAAAGAATGGTTTGACTAAAAAGATAGGAGGGATAAGGAAAATAATTCATACCTTTTATTTAGCCTTAGTAGAATATGCATAATTCACACACACATGCTTGGGATTTAGAGACACAACTCTGAAAAAAAAAAAGAGAAGCTGGATAATTGTGCCTCAAGAAGCATGATCACTCATGCTAAAAAAAATAAAAATCCTATATATAAATAAATCTTGATTTCGTGGCCTACTCCACTTGCATATTTGATCTGAAGGGTGTTTTTCACCTGGTGCCCTAAGACCATCTGGTTTGGGAGTCATCGGTTTGATATGTGTTACATAAGTGAAGTAGAAAGCCTAATGGAACCAAGAATAATAAGTAAATATTAATAAAATTAAATGATATTCAAGGTTGAGTTGAAAAATCCCAAGCACATCACACTTACACATTATGCTATCTATCTAAAGCAAAATAAAAGAATGAGTTAGAAGTACAAGATCCTTTCTAAATTTAAAGAAAAACTAAAGTTTCTTCTTTTATGGAGGCTAAAGTATAAGAGGACTTATGAGGGTTAAACCTAATTCTTACATCATTCGGTCATTTTTATTTAGATGATTGAAACTTCTTTTTCAAAAAAAAAAAAAAATCTTCTAACAACTAACTTCTTTTCTTTACTTATTGGATTTTGTGGGTGCAATCCGCTGAAAACCCTCAGGAGACAACACTCCTCCTCTAGGGGAAACCTAGAGGTTTAAAGGCTTGTTGCACATGCTCAGTGCAATCGCGTCACCTGCGAAAGTGGTATAATAATTTTCTTAGTTTTGTTTTGCTCGGGACGAGCAAAAAGATAAGTGTGGGGGTGTGATTAGTCTCTAATTTTGCATAATTTTCATCACATTCTCACATTTTTTTGATAAAAAATTCTGCTAATAATACCTTGCTTGCTTGATTCTAGATCCATGGTGTGCCAATGAAGAAGAAGACCTAAATCACCATTTAAGTGGTGATTAAAGGCCTACCGATTAGCTATTGACTTTAGAGTGGAGATTTCATTATTCCAGGGCGTCAAATCAGAAATCCAGGGATACTGAAGGTCAGAAGACAGACTGGGCGACGCGCCACCCGAAACTGGGCGCGCGCCGCCCTGACTTGGCCGCGGAAACGCGGCCCAAGCCGCGTTTCCGCGGCCAAGTTGGCGCGCGCGCGCTTGGGTTTTGGGCCACGTGCTTCCCACGTGGCCCCCTTTCTCCTGGTGCCCCTATAAATATCCCCCTGGGTCTTCGGTGCGAGCAGATCAGAGTTTAAGCAAATTTTGTAATCTTGTTTTTAGTTTGTAGTTGTTGTTGTTCTTCTTCTTCTAGTTTTAGGTTTTAGCCATTAAAGTGAAAGAGAGTGTGTGTAAAGTGTTGTATTTGAAGGGTGACAAGATAATACAAGTACTACTTCTCTTCCTTCTTTCTATTTACTTGTCTTTGCATTTACTTTTACTTGTTGTAGTGTAACTTCTTTCTTCTCCACTTATTCTCTTTTACTTTGTTGTAGTGTAACTTCCTCTCTTTAACTTTTCTTTTCTTTTGTTTTCTTGTAGTGTAACTCCCTCTTTCCACTTCTTCTACTTTGTTGTTTCTTTTACTTTTATGGCTAACTAACTTTTCATTTAGCATGGCTAACTAACTACTAACCCACTAATTTCTAACACTTGTTTGATAACCCGCATGAGTCAATAATGCCAAACAAGCCTTGTGCAAATGAGAGCTATGGCATCTTAAGACGAGGGTTTTAACTCTAATTTACCTACAAGTATCTACTTTCTTATACTTCATGCTTAATGAGTTTTGATGATCTATGAGTTGTATACTTTACTTGTTATTGTAAGTTAGAGACTTTTCCTTTTAACTTTGCCGATACCAATAGTGCACTCGAGTCTTCCCTATTCTCGCCTTCTATCGGATCTTGATAAGGGAATGTCCGAGTTTTTTGCCGTGTAAGGCTAAGTTTTAGGATGAACTTTCACTCGATTTCCACGTGAATAGTTCCAATGCACAAGGGTTGTGTTTGCCTATGATCCATCGTGAGGCTATCTTCAAAAAGTTAGAAATTAGTGGGAGCACTTAGTAGAAAGTTAGCCATGCATTTTTACAACTAAGAAAAAAAATCACTTTTACAAACCACCAAAACATTTCCAACAATTCTTAAAAACAAACTTCTTTCACTTTTCAATTCTTTATTTGGAAACAAGAACTTCTTTCGTCTTGAACATAAAAGCCGCATCAAGCTTCCATCGCTCTCTCTCCTTGTGGATACGACCCGTATAGCCACTTAGCTACTACGGAAGAATCGCAAAAGCAGTAACATCAACACACACTTCCTTCTTTTATTTAGTGCTTGCTTTTTGCCGATCAACCGCCTCCAGAGTACACACCGTTTTATCTCTTTTTGTAACCTTGACTGTCCTAGTGCCAATGACCTCTGACCCGAGCCATCTAACATCTTGATCATCCTTTCCTCATTTGCATTAATGAGTTGTTAAACAACTCCTTCTGGGAACATACATGAGTCGTACTACCCGAATCAAATATGCAGCCTTTACTTTGAGAAGTGTTGTCATCAATATAAGAAGCCATTAATACTTCAGTGTCAACACCGCTTTCTATGTCTGCCTCCACAGCTTGCCCCTTTTTCAGCCACTCTTGCCTATGGTTGCAATCATTTTTCTAATGACCTTTCCTGTGATAAAAGTGACATGCCTTCGACGAGCCCAAACTTTTTTTCTTCCTCTTTCTTTCCTTCCCGTGACCACCAAACTCGATCCTTCCTACTTCTCTTGATTTGACCTTTTCCCGATCACATTTGATAAGAAAGTTGATGTGACCTCCTTCAATATGAGAGTTTTCTTACCGTAGAGTATGGTAGTGATGATATGATCATATGACTGTGGAAGCGAACTGAAAAGTATCAACACCTTATCCTCCTCGTCGATTTTGATATCAACAGTTAGAAACTCGCTGATGACCTTTTGAAGAAGTTTAGATACTCTAATACCGCTGTCCCATCCTTCATACATAGCCCATGTATAGTCGTTTCTTGAGATACACCTTTTTGGAGAGGCTTTTTGTCATATACAGTATCTCTAACCTTGACCACAATCCGTAACCGTTTCTTCATCAATTATGTTGCACATAACCTTGTCTGCGAGACATAGTTGGATCGTATTTGCCGTTTTAAATTCATCTCCTCCCAATCCTTATTTGACGTACCTGTATGTTTTACGAACTTTCCCTGTAAGGTCTTGTGAAGATCCTATTGCACCAGCAACACCTTCACCCTCTTTGACATAAGTTGAAGTTTTTCTTTGGCATTGAATTTCTCGACCTCAAACTTTTTCATAGAACTTCTTATCTTTGACATATTATCTTTCGTCAACCTTTAGTTCTGATACCAATTGTTGTAAAAAATTGGCTCTATGATATTAATTGTTACTCCCGAGATTAACGTTTGCGAAACTTGAAAATACAATGATACTTGTAAAAAGAAAACTGTTGTAAAGCAAACAAGCAATACTTAGACAAAAAGAGTAATAAGAAATAACACGAGAATTTAACGTAGTTCGACCCAAACTTGGCTTACATCCACAGGGAGAGAACTTGAGAGAGCTATTAATAAACTTGATACAAAGAGATCTAACCTTCCGCTTGATCCCACAAGAGTATTCACCTTCCTCTTGAAACGAGACCTAGATTTCAAGAGTATATCTCCTCTCTATGCACCTTCACCTTGCTCTCTCTTTCTTGGTTTCTTCTGATCTTTTTTACTTGAGATTGATTAACAATGCTCGGTTACAACTTTAATTTATAAAATTTTACAATACAACTCCTATTTGGACTATGAGATAATCTTGACCGTTGGATGCTTGAAGAATTTTGATCAATCATATTTGGAGTTGATCTCCTTGATCAAGAAGAATTCTAAATCTTTTAATCTTTAGAAACAAACCTTCATTGAATAGAATCTGAATCCTATTTGTACTCCTCCAGAAAACAGAACTCGTAAGCACTTGAAAAGTAAACTGCTCTACCTTGATTTGCTTCTTCTGCTTCAATCCATCGTCTTCTCCAACTCAATTGGATTTTTTTGGACCATCATCTCTTCTTGAAAACAAGACAAAATCCTAACATATATAATTAGAGAAAGAAAAACAAAATACCCAGAGTTTGGGTCAAAATTGGAATAAGAATTTAACTTGAAACAAAATCAGAATTCGGGTCGGATACGCTCGGATACATCCAGATTGCTGTTGCTGTAGACAACGTTGTCCCGAAAGCTGGTCTGTCTTAAATTTTTGACAGCTCTAACTTGCTTCGAAAGCTCTAGTTCAGTGCTCGCTGTCGAAAGCTCTGGCTTAGTGCTTTTGAAATCTTAATGAAGATATCGAAAGCTTCAATTTTCAATTTCTAATTTCTGACTGTCACCTGCTCCTCCTTTTTCTGAACTAACTCCAATTGAGTTTAAAAAATCCATTTTGATCTTTTCCCCTACATTTTCCCCTTCAGAAGAAAGCGAGCGAGCGGATTTGGCACAAAGTACAAGTTTCCAATATTCAAATTGAGAAGGAATAAAGTCCCACGCCACTAGCAAATCGAGAGTATGGAAGACGAGGGAGCGATTGAATTTGTAAAGTGAAATCCATCCCCTCGCCACCAACGTGGTTGTCATGAGAGATACAGTAATAATCGGAGAGGATTGTTGTGCCTGGTGAAATACACTTGAGGGGGGGTGAATAGGTGTTTTGCTAATTAATGCAATTAAAAAACTACTTATGATGAATTATGCAAACGGTCGCTCAAAACAAGAATTGAAACGAATTTCACGTGAAGGGCTCTACAACTTCTCTTTTGATTCCTCTAAATAATGAGCTGAGGTGCTCAATTGCCTCCTTGTTAAGATGAGTAAAGACCGATAATGATGGTGATGGAATAAAAGCAATTATAGAATGCAAGATGAACTACTACACAAATATGAATAATAAAAAACAATAGAAAGTAAGACACAAGCAATTGTAAACACAAAGAAATTGTTCCGAGGTTCGAGCCACCGCTCTACGTCCCCGCCTTCATAACTAAGAAGGATTTACTATCCTCTGGGATCTTCCACAAAGGGACCTTACACAATAGAATTACAAATTGGTCTACACAAGATCAGAGTACATAACTCCAGCACTCAACCCTCTACACAAGAGGTAGCACAAAGCCAATTGAGATTACAAAGCTCTTGGTGATCCAACAAAATCACAAACACTCTCTCTAACAACTCCTATAGAGTATAATATGAAGTGTAGCTCGAGAAGAAGTGAAAGATGAAATTCAGATAGAAAGAATAGAACAGCTTTAAAACTAACTGAAAATAGCTTTGGAAAGAAAGAACTTGAAGATTGGAGGCTAGAAAAACTTTTCTCTTTTGAAACAAACTTGAAAACTTATAAACTTGTGTTATCTTCTTATTCCAAAACCAAAACCAATGACCCATATATATAGGCAATAGATGAATATCATTTGTTAATCATACCAGGTCATTTGGGGTGTGTTTAGACACTTGAAAACCAAAAATGCCTGTTGAAATCCACTAAAAGCTAAATAGATCCAAAAACTAGCCGTTATGGATATCTGGCAAGCTGTCGGTCGACCGGCCGGTTGACCGCCAGCTTATCCACAAAAGAGCCGTTGGCTCCGGTCGACCGTCCCGATCGACCGCCCTTCAATTTAAAGGGAAAAAACACAGGTCGGTGACCGGCCCAACCGAGATCAAAGGACTTTCAGTCGGTCGACCGCAAGGGTTACCGGTCGACCGGTCTGTTGACCGACAACGTGCACAAATGTACATGGCTATGGCCAAAGGCCCGATCGACTGGGCGGTCGACCGTTTTGGCCTGAAATGTGCACCGGTCGACCGACTTGGCCTGAAACAGTTTTCTGGATAAATTTTGAGTTTCGAACATTTTTCAAAATATTTTATATTGGTTTATAAGTAATAGCAATGTATTGATAATGAAATATGTAACGGTCCCAGCTTCTAATAAGCAAGATTAGATTCATAACACGTATTTATTCCCAAATCTTTTCTTTGATTCAAATCTAGAAAATTTCGGCAGCATTTCCTCTAAAATATTACTTTTTCCACATACAACAATAGAAATTTCGGCTCCAAGGCCTACTTATGTCCATAAAGGATTTCGGCCACATGGCCTACTTATCACAAGATATAGAAGATCTCACAAAGCACCACATTACAACCGAAAAGAAGTTCCCAAAATATACTTATACCATACATCCTCTTACATAGCCATCAAGGCATCCATTAACCACATAATACTACCAACATAATCACAATTCTTCACTTCACCAACATCCCATGTACCACAAGTTCTAATTACGACTATTACAAAAATTTACATACGAAGGTAGCACCATAGTACATTTAACTAGATAGTACTGACATAAAGCATAATTATATGCACATAGTGAACAAAGATAAGGTTTTATGGAAACTATGCCATCCTGCTCATGACTACTCCAAGCTACAATATGCCTTTACCTTTATCCAGACCTGAAAGGGAAAAAAAATGAAAGGAATGAGCTCGACGGCTCAGCGAGTAAATTTCATAAACACCAAATGAATGCTATCATGAATATTCTACCACAACATGCCTGCGAAATCCGAGAGAAACCTTACATGAATATTAGGTAACTCCTTACCCGATTTAATAATTACAAGCCATAATTGCTAGGCTTTCTTTATGATTACTAAAAATTCTTTCTGGTATAATTCTTTCTGGTATATATACACAAGTTCTTACCTTGCTCTAGCCTTTACTAATTATTACCACTTTCAGACACTTTCAGATAATACCGTATTTATGTTATTTATCGGGACATATTCGCATGTCACCCTAATCATAGGGTGCTAACATTTTCCCCGTCTTCTCCCACCTACGGCTCCCGCCCGGCCCCTTCCTCCTAAAAGTGAAATCAAGACCCATATATATATAGTAAGAATTAAACATACATATTCACGCAATGTATATATGTGATTCCCATGACCCCCGCCTTCTTCCACCTACCGGCTCCCGCCCGGCCCCTTCCTCCTTGTGTTAATAAACAATAAGCACTATCATTACTCCCCGTCTTCCCCCTCCTACCGGCTCCCGCCCGGCCCCTTCCTCCTCTTAATTGACAAACATAGGGATTCACCATACTAACGTATAGATCCCACAATCAATACACCCATATATATTGCATATCAAAAATATATCGTTGCATAAGTTACACAATTAGCATGTTGACAAGATCACAAAATCAATATGCTCACATGCCATCCATATATCAATCATGCTATTAAATAGGTATTACCATAGCAATTCATACAATGTGATTCATGCGGAGATACTTAGGTATCATGATTAGTGACTTTAGCATTACACATACATAACATGTAACATAACTACTAAAGCACCCTTACATTCTAGCAACACCCATCACCACTTACTTTACCTATGCTACTTAATTAACTTTAATTGTTATGAATACATAACATAACAATTTGTAACCACCCTCTAATGAAAAGAGAGTAAGTATGTCACCAATTCCATGAAATATTAATCTACATGCTACCTTACCCTATTCTAGTACACTTTCCCTAAAATCCCTCTTAGTCTCATACATCAATTACTTGAATTAAACTCATGAATTTGGTATGTAAAGTGAGTATGTAAATTTACTCACCTTAGAAGATGGATACCCACTTGTGATCTTGATCAATTCCTCCACTCCAATCCTAGCAAAGACAAGGGAAATTCTTAGTTTATGAAATAACTCATAAAGAGAGGAATTAGTGGAGAAATCAACATTACCTTCAACCCAATTGAGCTTCAGAAGATTTGGGGGTTTTTGAAACTGAAATTCAGATCTAGGGCTTCTGATTTCACCTTCAAAAATCACCCCAAAACTGAAATTTCACACTTCACTAACTAGCCAAAGTCCCCCCCTCTCAACCAGGCCCTTGCGCGGCTGTGCGCCGCCCCCGCGCGGCTGCGCGCGGCCGGTGCTGGTGGCGCGCGGCTGCGCCGCCCCCTGGCTTCGCTGGGGGGTGAAAGAGAGAGGGAGAGAGAGATTTAGTGGAAGAGAAAGAGTTGTGAATCTAGGGTTGGGTTTTTGGGAGAGAAAGGTGTTTTTCTTCTTCTACAGAGAGGAGAGAATTTCTCTTCTCAGATCTCACGTAAGGGGAAAGGATATATGCATAGAAGCCCTTCAACAATACAAATTATCATAAAACACCCCTTCACTCATTTGCCACTTGGCCAAAGCTA